>CAOGCB011274823.1:0-14600 GCA_948266635.1 Cnidoscolus chayamansa | reverse complement strand
CCCAAATGTATTCTATGACTGATGATCGTATCTATATAATATTCTTGGGCTAAATATGAAATGAAATAAATATGAAATTGTGAAATGAAATAAACGTGAATTTGTGAAAAGAAATAAATGTGGAACTGAGAAATAAATTATGTATTGTAGTATGAATTGAAAATAATTATTTATATGATTGAGATATTATGAAAATATTATTAGTACTTCATAAATGAAATAGTCCACATAAATTATCGACGAATAACTCGAATGGAAATTATTTATAATGAATGTTATTTTATTATTATTATCTCACACTGAGCAAAAATGCTCAGCGTGTTGGTTTTTGCCTCACGCAGGTACCAGTCCTCGGAGGCCGTGATTTGCGGAGGCCATACAAGGACGTGACAGCGAACATCGTGAAGTATGTAAATATTTTTGTAATATTTTGGCATGTACTAGGGACTTAACTTTGTAATGTAATTAATGTAAATAATGCGACTTTATATTTTGGGTATGTAAATATAAAAACGTTAATATTAAGCGAATTTATTTTGTTATCATTATTTTATATGCTTGCTCATATTTTAATACGACTGTAATAAAAATTGAGAAGAAAGGTAGTGCCGCCTGTCGAAATCTTCAGGTCTCGGCGGGAGGGATGTTACAGCCACCCACTAAGGTGATGGAGCTGTAATCTTTTCTTAGGTTGTGCAATTACTATCAGAGATTCATTAAGTGATACTCTTCGATAGTTGCTCCAATCACCGATTTATTGAAGAAGGGGCAAGCATGGGATTGGTTCAGCAAGCGTCAACAAGCTTTTGAGGAGTTTAAGGCAACAATTATGGGTGAGACATAATTGACGCTGCCTGACCATGAGAAGGCTTTCGAAGTTCACACGGATGCCTCATATTTTTCCATTAGTGTGGTGCTAATGCAGGAAGGATGCCTAATTTCCTTCGAAAGCAGAAAATTTAATGACACTGAATGAAGGTACACAGTGAAAGAGAAAGAGATGACAGTCGTTGTGCACTGCCTTTGTACTTAGCATCACTACTTGCTTGGCAGCAAATTTGTGGTGAAAACAGACAATGTGGCCACAAGTTATTTTTAGTGACAATGGAAGCTCTCTCTAAAGCAAGCTGGTTGACAAGATTTCCTTGTTAAGTTTGACTACACAATGCAATACAAGCCTGGTAAAGCTAATATGATCGTTGATGCCTTAAGTCGAAAGGGAGAGTTAGCTACCATCAGCCAACCCACATGTCCTCTTCAGGAAAGGATCAAGCAATGGTTGCAACATGATCCTATGGCTAAGGCCTATATAGCATTGGTCTAGGATGGCAAGTCACAGAGGATGTAGATGGAAAATGGGCTGCTTTATATGAAGGGATAAAAGCTTTATGTGCCAAGCTACGACAACTTGCGAAAAGAGTTGCTCAAGGAGTGTCATGATAGCAAATGGGAGAGCCACCCAAGTATCCAATGCACTCTTGCTCTATTGTTAGAAAATTATTTATGGCCACGCATGAGAGAGGACGTAGAGGCATATGTCAAAACATGCCTCGTCTGCATGTAAAATCGAGAATCAATTGCCCATAGGGTTGCTAAAGCCGCTACACACTATAGAGAAACAGGGAAAGTGTTTCGATGGACTTCATTGTAAGGCTGCCACCTTTAGAAGAGTGTGGTTGGATACTACTAGTGGTTGGATACTAGTAATGGTCGATCGGTTCTCAAAGTATGAGACTTTTATTTCAGCTCCAAAGGACTACTTAGCGAAATAAGCAGCCCAATTATTCCTCTAGCATGTAGTGAAACTTTGGGGACTGCTGAAGACAATAGTAAGTGACCGAGACTCCCGATTCATCGAAAAATTTTGGACAAAATTGTTAAAGTTCATGAGGACTTAGCTCAACTTTTCTATGACCATGCACCTCTAAATTGATGGCCAAACTGAAAGGGTGAATGCATTACTAGAGTTGTATTTGAGGCATTATGTGAGTGCCAATCAAAGGGACTGGGCAAAATTACTGGATCTTGCCTAATTCACCTACAATCTACTGAAGAGTGAATCGATGGGACAAAGCCCCTTTGAGATCCTTACTGTGCATCAGCCTAACATGTCAACCAATATTACATATAACACCAAACACTTCTATGATATCAAAATTCAGATTTTTAAGATGAAATATTCTTAGAATATTAGAAAATCGGGCTGAAAAAGTGAATAAGAGTAAATAGGTCAAAGAAACTGTAAAAGAATTCAAATATAAATTATAACCCTGGACATTTTTTCGTTATCGAAATTTAGATTTCCAGAATGGAATATTCTCAAAATATTCAGAGACTCGGCTGAAAAAGTGCAAAAAGGGTAAATATGTTAAAGGTTTAATGAAAATGTCAAAAGACCCCTAAATTAATAGAAAGGGCAAAATGGTGATAAAATGAAAGAGAGAGGGTAAAATTATAAGACGACAGGACACGTATGCTGGGAACCAAACCAAAGGCTCAGTGTCCAAGCCAAATGCCAAGCCATCTCCCTTTAAAAGGGAGAAGGCCACGACAAGAGGTCATTGTGAACCTCTCTCCTGTGCATTTATGCACAAAGTGCCCAAATCCTCCCATAACACAGAAGATCAAACCAAAGAAACAAAAGGAAGAGGAAAATCGTAGGAAACCCATTGAGAAAGACAAAAGAAAGTAAGAGTTGGTGTTGAGCAAGCTTCGGTTGGATTGAAGCATCTCACCAACGGGAGAAAACTTGAAGAAGTTGAGTTCTCCTTCACCGATCTCCTTCAAAAGAGGTTAGTTATCTTCCTTCTAACTTGTTTAAGGATCAATAGGGGGAAAGTATGACATGCATGACTGATTGAGGAAGAAAATGATGAAAATGAAGTTTTGGGTTTGGAACCCGATTATTGATGGGAATGGATTAATGCATGTTTAATGATATTAAAATAGAATGAGATGCATGTAAGTTAGGAAACTGTGAAACCGTGATTGCATGTTAGATTTGATGAATTAAGGGTAGAGATATGATATTTACAGAAACGGGAGGACGATGAACAATAATGTAATGTTGATGAATTGAGGATGATGAAAAATAATGTTAAAACGCAATGTAGGTGTCTAGATGACCCTAATAATGTTAAATGATGTTTAACGAGGTGTTTCTAGGTCAAAATGTTCATGGAAATAAGTATAAATGGACTGAAAACACTAGGAAGCAAGTTTTAGGCTTCTGGGTAAAACCCAATTTCCGATCACCTGCACGATTATCCGGTCACCATGAAACTAGCTTCAGAGGTGAGCCATATAGATGACCGAACGATGTAACCGAGATATTTGGTTGAGTTGGTCAACGAAATGGCTTAGAAGGAAGGAATATGAAGGTGGCCGAGAGATGCTAATGAGGCACTTCCCTAACTTGGTAAAATATAGATAATCATATGAATGAACGAACTGAGACATTAGATGACTAGGTTAACAAGATGACTCGGTAGCTGAAGGATGTAATCAAGATATCCATATAGCTAAGTCGACAGAGTTATGCCTCGGTACCGAGAGATGCAAATTAATACATAACTTGGCTAAGTAAAGAAAGAATGCATGGGGAAGTATGGGAATAAGTCTTAAAGTATAGAAAATGATGTATGTATATGTATTGTCTTTCATTCAAAGTCCGTCAATATAGGACTGGACTCGAAGAATTAGAGGCAGCAGTAGATTGGATTATTGTGAAGATGTAATTTTCTAGGTTAGTAGATACTAACTATTTTTAAATGCATAACACACACTTGTTTTTATGGCATATGCATGCATCATGTTTTAGGCTACTTGCATTAGCACCATGAGATATGTTGCATTTCATATATTTTATGTGATATGTATGGATTGGTGAACACTAGATGAACCATAGACTTTAATGATTATAATGAATTGACAAAAATGAAAGGTAATGTTTGGGTCATAAGTTGGCCAAAAGGAGCTACTTGACATTAGTATATGGTAAGACCAAAATGGCTGAAAGGAGCTTTTTGGCACTATACTTAATGTGATGTTGGTCTGAGGGTGGTATGTTTCGGCTGCCCGGACCATTGTTCCAAGGGTATGCTTTGACTGCCCGATTTTAATGTTAATGAAGTCCTAAGAAATTATCTCGGGAACCGAGCATCGAAGTCTATAGGGACAGTTTCACCATACTTGCAAAGTTATGTGTATTATTTGACGATGATGTATTCCACTAGTATGAAATGATGATTTTTATGTATAGTTTTCTATGTCTACTCACAAAGCTATTTCATAATAGTTCACACCCCTCTCTCCTCTCCCTTTACCCATTTTTCACAGAGTTAAGACGATGACTCGGAAGAAAGCTCCTAGATGAATAAGTATGTATAGCTGCTGCTGCCCTAGATAATATAATGTGACTGAATGTTTAACAGAGAACATAATTATGTATAACTCGGTATAGAAATGTTTGGTCACTAAGTGATGAAGAATTTGATATTCTTTCATATATTTCTGTATGTCGTGTTAGTTATGTACTGCATGTATGTTATGAGTTTTAAGTGAAGTACATGTACACAGTATGCATGCAGGTATGAGAGTGAATGAAATGGCATAATGAACACTAAGATGATGAAATGTAAATAAGAAATGAAATGAAAAGTGAAAAATTATGATGTAAAAAAATGACTTATGATGACACGTAGGCTTATTAGGGTTCTGGTTACCTTCGGAAGGTCGATATTCTAATATCGGTAGCAGTTTAGTCTAGGTCAGGCTATTACAGATGTGGTATCAGAGCTAAAGGTTCATATGATGAGACCTATGTGGAAAGGAATGATGTCTATAGAAAGTAAAGGGCAAGCAATATAGGACATTCGGTAGGAAGTAAGAGTCAAGGTATGAAATGTTATTCCATGTACTGTGAATGAGTAAGTGCATGATATGTTGTGAAATGAATGTTGCATGTATTGTGAGATAAAAGTAGATGGAATGTTATGTGATGAATGTGAGTTCATATGGAAACACGCGAACTTTGTGTAATGATGATCTATTTGTCTTCTTAACAGAAGCAAAATGAGAGGATCAAGGAGATCTGCTTGTTTGACAGGAGCTCCGCCCGAGAATGAGGAAATGGAGAATGTCACGGTTACCTCTTTAGTAAGGTGAAGAGCGGGTGGCAGCTTAAGGGGCGAGTCATTAAAGGGACCTAGGAGATCCTTTGATGTACGAAGAGATAGTACTGAGTCTACAAGGAGGTTTGTAAAGGACCTTCCGATGGTTAATGAAGACGAGCAACAGAGAAGGGATGCAAGTATATGAATGGGTATGGGAGGTATGGGAGGTAATAACCGGGGTTTTAAGGATGGTACCAAGCCACAATATGTACCTCCCCAATACAAACACAACAAGGGGATTGTTATGGGTACCCAACAAGTGATAGGTCATGGTACCCGAGTTAGATGCCTTTCCCTCCTTTCATGCCTTACCCACCCTACTACCCACAATATCCCACCTACCCTATGTATCCAATGTATCCTTGATACCGAGGGCCTATGCCTATGCCTCAGAATCCAACTCTCCCAACTCTTCAATCCATTATTTAGCCAACAAACTCAGAACCCGAGCTATTAGGAGTTAGGTTGAGTAGTAGAGGGAAAGCAAAGATGAAGAATTACCTTAAATTGGATGCACGGATGAGCTGGAGGCGAGTGATAACTGAGCCATTCAGATGACTGGTTTTACATTGAAATGTAAGAAGTCAAAGGAATGGTTTAAGACCTATATAGAGCCTAGAATAGGCGAGTTATCTTGGGAACAGTTCACCAATGAGTTTACGAAATGGGCATTTCCAGATAGCTCGAGGGAGTTGAAAATGATAGCGTTTGAATAATTAAGGTAGACGAATGACATGATTATGGATGAGTTCACAAATAAGTTTATAGACCTGCTGCAATATATTGGTCACGCCTATAATATCGAGAGAAAAAGGGCGAGACGGTATGCGATGAGGCTAAACAGCAGGTATTCCTCACTCATCATGGCGGCTAAAAGGGAAAGCTTCCATTCACTTGTGGATGCAGCTGCGAATATTCGAATTTTGAGGCTCGAAAAGCCTGTTTTCCCGGACTACAAATAGTCCGGCCAGACCAGAGGCCTTTTGGAAAAGTTTCCGGAAGTATGCCAATATGGTACTCAAAACGTCTGGAACGTCACGAGGGACCCAATGGTACTCTCGGAATAATTTTTGGAGGTACGAAACTCCTGAAAAAGCCTCTGGAACGAAAATCGGCAGTTTCGGTAGTTTGGACCGCCAAGGCCGGCATACGCGACCGCCCTTTTCGGCGGTCGCCTACCGCTGAGCCTGCGGCAACTTACCGCCGACCTCCGTGCCCGGCGGTAGGTTACTGCCAACGCCGGCGGCAACCTACTGCCGGCGCCTATCGCCCTCCGGCCGATTTTTCCTATAAAAACAGCCTCGGTCCTTCATTTTTACTCACCGCTTGTGTTGACGAACTTTCTCTTCTCCCTCTTTGCTTTAAGCAATTCTTAATTATTACGAGCTGCTTGTGTTGACGAGCGATCTTTCTCCCTCCCTCGCTCCTTGCGATTCTTTTATTGCTTTCCTTCTGCATCATTTAAATTTTGCATTATTATTTTGAGTTGTGATCACCTAATTAATCTTGAATTATTGGAGATCTGACAAACTGAAGCTCCGAAGTGGAAGACATTTGAATCAGGTACGCCCTAAAACTTTGCTCATTTCAATTCAAGTATCATGTGCATACTTCTCTTCTACTCCAATTCTGAATCCAATCATTGCATAAATGCATCCATCCCATTAGCTTTAATTAAACAGATCTAAAGCTAAAATGCCCGGTTAATCAATAATCGAGGTATTCAAGCTCAGATCCGAACTTATGGGCTAAGAATGTTTAGTTAATCCATAACTACGGCATATTGCCCCTAGTTCAAATAAATCGACTACAAAGGTCCAATTAATCAATAATTACGGCTAAAAAGCCTAAATTTCAGCACTTTTGGCAGTAAAATTGCCTAAATTACAGTTCAAAACCAGATTTGGCCCTAAAGGCCCAAAATTCACAATTAGGCCCTAAAGGCCCAAAAAACCAGATTTGGCCCTAAAGACCCAAAATTCACCATTAGGCCCATAAGGCGCTAAATTCATAATTTGGCAACAAATGCCTAAAAATCACAATTTTGGCAACAAATGCCTAAAAATCACATTTTGGCAACAAATGCCCAAAAAACCAATTTAGGCACCAAGTGCCCAAAAAACAATTTTTGTACTAAGTACCCAAAAAAACCCTTTTAAAAAGGCAATTTCGAACTACATGGACTTTGATCCCTTATTCAAATAAATGGTACGTAGGAATATTTGGAATTAAACCTCAAATAACAAGTCACAATTTTCAAAATAATCAAAATTGCTAAAAGATTCAAATTCATCAAAATCATCTAAACACTTTTCCCTGCATTTCAACTACATTTAAAATGGTTAGTTAATCTGCATGACATGGTCTCGGGATCCACCTCGGGTTCGTAGACTATGCCTTAATCTGTTGGGCTAATTAATCTAAAAATTAGGTTAGTTAAATTAAAAAGGAGTCACATAGGGTTTTCCTAGTTTACCCTAAAGAATTAAACAAGGTAGCGACTCACACTCACATGCATTCATCCCAATCATATTACACTGCATTGCACATGCATCTGCATCTTCGGGGAGGGGTTCACAGTTTGGCGACTCCGCTGGGGACTAATAAATGTAATCATTTTGCATTTAGAGGACCACTATTGCATTTTGACTAACCCACCCACTGAGGGTGTTGTTTATTCAAAATGTTCTATTTTGCAGGGTACCTTTGCTAAGGTCAGGTGTCTTTTCTTTAAGGACACCTTGACCCAGGAGTTTGAAACTGAGATTAAAAATAAATAAATAAAATAAAATTTGACATATGATGTGCATTTGGGAATCTTTTTCCCCATTTGATCATAAAAAATGAATTTCAAATGAATTTATTCTCTCTTTGTTCAAATTTCTAAGTCTGGATAATGAGTAGCGCTGATCGGCTATGTCGACTGACAGCCAAAGTGTCCTCCTTATTACCGCAAACCATCCCTAATCCTTTTAGGGGTGGCCCATATGTATGAGTACCATTGGATCCACGCAAAACTCTTGGTTTCACATGTGGTTAGGTATATCCATACTCAAGGTACAAGGGTCCCTTATAAGCCTATACTCTAATTTTCGAGTCATAGCCTATAGAACCTTCCCTCTTAGGTTGTATGAACCCAATGAACAACATCGTACTATTGAAAACCGTTTATGTAGTGATGAGATGCATTCACCCATACACTTCATATACCACTGAAAAGGGATAACCAGGGTTTAAAAAAAAAGAGAGAGTGTTTAGTCAAGGTTATGCACAATTGGACCTGAAGTCTACATACCCTAAACACCATTACTATGCCCTAATCCTTTTTCTATTTCCACACAGGTATCTACCTCGAGACTTCCTATTCCCGAAACACCAATTCAACCTTCACCTACAAGTTCAATTTCTTGTTCTAGCGCATCTACGCGCTCATCACGCTGTTCAAGCATTCGACGAGCTGACTCTAGCTCTATCGTCATCAATTCAAAAGTACTAACTTCAGGCACACGAGCTATCAGCTCCTCAACCCTTCTCTCAAGGGTATCAATACGGGCAGAAGATTTTGTCATAATTCCCACACAAATCATAGATCGCAACCAGGCTCTGATACCAACTGTCACGAGCTCGAATTCTCACACTTAGTCGGGACCGTGCGGCACTTGGTTTGAACGCTTTTCAAGACAAGTCAGCCCGGTGATTCACGCTAGAATCTGCACAAGATAAATATATTCATGGTTAATAATGTGTAGGCAAGTACCCTTTCGGGCTATGCAACCATATAAAGTGATAAAAGCAACACATCAAGCCAATTTGCATAGCACATTCATCACAATAGCACATCAACATAGTTGGGGCAACAAGATTTAAAGAAAGGGCTACTTCTTTTATTTCATCGAATATAAAAGGCAGTACAATCTTATAATCGATCTTCCAATCCGTTGTAGTAGGGGGGAAAACCTACAAGAATGTGGAAGTACAAGCCAATAGATAGCCAACTATGCCCAGTTGGCCCGGTCGCCCCGGTGCCCAACTAGTCACTCCCCCTAAAGAGCCTTAGGAACAAAATGGGCTTTTTAGGGAGGAGACATCGATATGTCTCAGCCAAAACACCCCCTCTAACTAAATAACTATAAGGATTTAGCACTTCATCTTTTAGAATAAAATGATCTACTAATTCTACTCTAATTTTCTATGCAATCAGAAAAATATTCTGAGCTACTTGGAAAATTACAATTTGGTCCCTGGCCAATGTCGGCCTGTGACACTAAGGACCCGAAAAAAATCAATTTGGCCCTAAGGGCCCAAAAAAATCAATTTGGCCCCAAGGGCCCAAAACATCAATTTGGCCCCAAGGGCCCAAAACATCAATTTGGCTCCAAGGTCCCGAAAAAAATCAATTTGGCCACAAGGGCCCGAAAAAAATCAATTTGGCCCCAAGGGCCCGAAAAAAATCAATTTGGCCCCAAGGGCCCGAAAAAAATCAATTTGGCCCCAAGGGCCCCAAAAAAATCAATTTGGCCCCAAGGGCCCCAAAAATCAATTTGGCTCCAAGGGCCCGAAAAAAATCAATTTGGCCCCAAGGGCCCGAAAAATCAATTTGGCCCCAAGGGCCCAAAAAAATCAATTTGGCCCCAAAGGCCTATAAATTCCTAATTTTTGGTACTAAGTACCCCAAAAAACCTCGAACTCAAAATTCGCTATTCAGACAACCACTGGCTCCCATAAATCGTTTTTATGGTTGCTAGTGGGGTGCAATTGTGAATACTCAAATTTTGAGGCTCGGAAAGCCTATTTTCCCAGACTGCAAAAAGTCTGGCCAGACCGGAGGCCTTTCGAAAAAGTTTCCGAAAGTATGCCAATGTGGTACTCAAAACGTCCAGAATGTCGCGAGGGACCCAAGGGTACTCTCGGAATAATTTTTGGAGGTACGAAACTCCCGAAAAAGCCTCCGGAACGAAAATCAACAGTCTCAGCAGTTTGGACCACCAAATCCGACGGTCATGACCTCCCTGGATAGCGGTTGCGACCGCCAAGGCCGATGGTCAGTACCGCCAAGGCAGACGGTCACGACCGCCAAGGCCAGCGGACGCTACCGCCCTCTCTGACGGTCACCTACTGCCGCGCCTACCTCCGGCGGTAGCTTACAGCCGACGCTGGCAGTAACCTACCGCCGGTGCCTACCGCCCTCCGGCCGATTTTTTCTATAAAAACAGCCCCGATCCTTCATTTTTACTGACCACTTGTGTTGATGAGCTTTCTCTTCTCCCTCTTTGCTTTAAGCAATTCTTAATTATTACAAGCTGCTTGTGTTGACGAGGGATCTTTCTCCCTCCCTCGCTCCTTGTGATTCTTTTATTGCTTTTATTCTGCATCATTTAAATTTTACATTATTATTTTGAGTTGTGATCACCTAATTAATCTTGAATTATTGGAGATCTGACAAACTGAAGCTTCGAAGTGGAAGATGTTTGAATCAGGTACGCCCTAAAACTCTACTCATTTCAATTCAAGTATCATATGCATACTTCTCTGTTACTCCAATTCTGAATCCAATCATTGCATAAATGCATCCATCCCATTAGCTTTAATTAAACAGATTTAAAGCTAAAATATCCGGTTAATCAATAATTGAGGTATTCAAGCTTAGATCTGAACTTATAGGCTAAGAATGTCTAGTTAATCTATAACTACGGCATATTGCCCATAGTTCAAATAAATCAGCTACAAAGGTCTAATTAATCAATAATTGTGGCTAAAAAACCTAAATTTCAACACTTTTGGCAGTAAAATTGCCTAAATTACAGTTCAAAATCAGATTTGCCCCTAAAGGCCCAATAAAACCAGATTTGGCCTCAAATGCCCAATAAAACCATATTTGGCCCTAAAGGCCCAAAATTCACCATTAGGCCCATAATGCCCAAAATTCATAATTTGGCAACAAATGCCTAAAAATCACAATTTTGGCAACAAATGCCTAAAAATCATATTTTGGCAATAAATGCCCAAAAAACCAATTTAGGCACCAAGTGCCCAAAAAATAATTTTTATACTAAGTACCCAAAAAAGCCCTTTTAAAAAGGTAATTTCGAACTACGTGGTCTTTGATCCCTTATTAAAATAAAGGGTACGTAGGCATATTTGGGATTAAACCTCCAATAACAAGTCACAATTTTCAAAATAATCAAAATTGCTAAAAGCATCAAATTCATCAAAATCATCAAAACACTTTTCCCTGCATTTTAGCTACATTTAAAATGGTTAGTTAATCTGCATGACATGGTCTCAGGATCCAACTCGGGTTCATAGACTATGCCTTAATCTATTGGGCTAATTAATCTAAAAATTAGGTTAATTAAATTAAAAAGGAGTCACATAGGGTTTTCCTAGTTTACCCTAAAGAATTAAATAAGGTGGCGACTCACACTCACGTGCATTCATCCCTATCACATTGCACTGTATTGCACATGCATCTGCATTTTCGGGGAGGGGTTCACAGCAGCCCAAAAGATGGAAGCAAGCGCTATCATTGGAGGATAACGCCTCAAACAGCTAGGACTGAGTCATCTATAGTGCCTTGCACAACTGATGTCGAAAGGTTTGACCTCACAACACTCACCACCCCAACGCCGAGTGATAAGACGGGTGGTAAGTTGACTAAGAAGTCAAGGAAGAATAAGTTATGGAGGAAACTGAAGCAAGGGTTAGGCATGTGCAATGGATGTAGTTCCGGTTAAGAGGTGGAAAGATGCATCAAGGTCAATGCAAATATGGGACCAATACCATTTTTAGGTGCGGTCAAGAGGGGCATATGGCTCGAGATTGTCCAACATTGTAAAAGTCTGCCTTCCCAGACCGCTACCAGTGTTAGAATCCCGACCACTCGAAGGTGACCGAAACTCTAACAAGCTGTAAACTTTAAAATGAACATTTACATTAACATAATCATTAACATATAATCACATGCAGAAGAAAGGAATTTGGTATAACATTAACTTAAGGAATAATTAAATTCCTAGTACAGGTGTCTTACATTATACCTGTACACATCATCGTGATGGACATAACATAAGTACCAAAATTTCTAACATAAACATTTAATATTTACACGAGATTATAAAAACATATTCTTTAACTTATATTCATCCTAAGGGTAAATTACATAATCACCATTGGGACACATGCACTCTACCCTGTCTCTTCCATACTTCCTAAATAACCTGTGAAAAATGGTACGGGGAGCGGGGAGGGGTGAGGGATACAAAAGGGGTAAGCTATTTTAAAAGCCCAGTGAGAAGATATAGAAAAACATATAAAAACATCATTTTCGTGCTGGTGTATGCATCACCTTCAAACATTTCATATAAGGTAATATTGTCACCAGAAATTCCTGGGTAATTCTAATTGGCAAGCCATCTTATTAGAACCACCCGAATACCTTAAGGGCTAGCTATTTCTGTTAGATATTCATATGCGCCACAATAACTGCTTTCAACCAGTTATGGACTTACCATACATAACATAACATAATGATCCCAAGAAAAAATCCTAAGGTCTCAACGTGTTACTTCCGGGGGACATACCAAAGGATATTTCCAAGGGATCTCTCCGTGGGACATAACATAAGCATGGGGGATTTTTGGATCATTCGATATTACCGTCCATAGATCATGAATAATGTAGTGCAACATATATCGTGCATTTAATGCGACAACCTAGGCATTATGATGCATGGGCATGCTAAAAACATCAATTTAATTTTTCATATCATAAAAGAGTTTATATCCATTCACCGGGAAACTAACGTGCTGACGAATCCCTAATTTGTCACTATGTTTCCTGAACTCCGGGGTCCGATCTTGTATTTCAGACTGCGGATTAGAGACTCAACATAGACTTAAAAATATAGTTAAAACATCCCTTAAAATCCCATAAAACATCACATAATCATAACATTCTTAGTTCAAGTAATGTAGGTTAAAAATTACTGAACAAGGGACTTTCGACGAAGGGTTTCGGCGGCTGAAGGTCACCTTTAAGGAGATTAAAGTCTCACTTGCGCTAGCAAGTTCGGCTGCCACAAGTTCCCTTTGCCACCAGGTTCGGCAGCCAAAAGTCCCACCTTCGGCTGCCGAAGCTGAACTTTCTTCCTATTCCTGAGTTGCTCCCTAGTTTCGGCAGCCTAAACTCTCTTCAGGCAGCCGAACCTAGGTTTTGGCAGTGACTAAAAACCTAGGTCTTAACATGATTTCATGCCCAAAAACCTACAAATTCCAACTCAACTTCATTCTAAATTTTTAACAACATCATTTACAACTCAGCTAACCTCAATCTAGCAATATGCATCATCATTTCATTAATTTCAAGCATTCTTTCCATTTTCATAAACTTTCCATAACTTAAACCTTTGATTCTTCTACCATTTCTTGCATGCATTTAATATTAACCTCTTTACATGTTTCTAATATCATTTAATCTTCATTTAAACATGTATATGTTCATATTGGGTTCATCATTTGGCCATTTGGTCATTTTTTTTCAACTTAGCCTAATTTCCACTTACATTTTTCATTCATATCATTTTTTATCATTTCTAACCAATTTACATTTTACTAACCTGGATTTGAAGCCTTAATCAACCGTAAACTTCAAATCAAGCTTGTTTCACTTCTCCTTCTTTTGATTTATTTCCCTTTAGCTTTTCCTTCAACCTTTTCATTTAACTTTAACTTAGTTCTTGTTTCAATTCTCTTAAGGTTTATGTTATAGTTAAAGAGAGTTTGAGAGAGGATGAAGAGGAGTTACAGATTTTTGCCAAATTTTCTCCTTGGTCGGTTGCCGAACCTGACTTTTCAGGTTAACCATTGCCAAATTTCACTTTCGTCTTTCAACTTTTCCATTTGTTCATTCTAGTGCTTACATTTTACATTTTAGTCCTTTAACTTTTATAACTTAACATTTTACTTTTCAAATACTATTCTGGCCTAGTTTCTGAATATTTCAGTTGGAAATTCATAATCCAACGTTGAAAATGTGTCGTGTGTTACATACTTCCCCCTTTAGGAACATTCATCCTTGAATGTTCAACATACTAATGTATAACATAAATTATATACATAGCATGTAACATATAACATAACATCATTACATATATATATATACATAACATAAGATTTTACATCATTTTCATTACGTAATAGGGGAAGTGCTCTCTATTATAACTCTTAGTGGTGAAACAGGTGGGGATATTGCTGAATCATAGATTCCCTAGTTTCTCAAGTACATTATTCAACATTATGGTGGTTCCATAGTATTTTGACCATAGGTATCTCCTTATTCCATAGTTTTTTGATATGTGTGTCTAGAATCCTGACAGGTTGCTCTATATATGTGAGATTCTCCGCAATCTCAAACTCTGGCTCTTTGAGG
>CAOGCB011273391.1:0-15364 GCA_948266635.1 Cnidoscolus chayamansa | reverse complement strand
TATAGAGAAAAGAGAATAGGTGCAGATGCTTGTGCTGACAAGTGCCACCTTGGTTTCTCCGGTGTTCCATCCATCCTACCTTGGCCGGTGATATCTATTCTTGCTCTTCTGTTTAATCAATATTTTAATATCATATAGGACGATACAAACAGAAGAAGAATAGTGTTTTCATCTCTGTCATGATAGTTTGTTGTACCTCTTACTTATTTAAATATGTTATTAACGAAAATTAAATTAATTATACATATACATAAATGATTAATGCTAATTATAGTTAGGGAAATGACTCATTGTTCAGTTGGGCAGCAACAGGTCCCTAAGACCCTCAACGACGTCGGTTCATTTATTTGTTGTCCTAAATTAAAAATACACACCCCCCTTTTGGAAACTAACAATCATCCTGGTTGATCACAAAACCTCATGCAAATCCTAACCTGGCATAAAAATGGCAGCAGGCAAATGTGAAGAAGAGAAGATATTCCCCACATTACAGCTTGCCTCTCCAAATTCCTCGTCAAAGATGTCCTCTTTTGCACTGGGAGTAAGTTAATATGCATTCATGCTTTATTTAACTATTTACTTAGAAAATCGTCAGACAAAGGATTTTCTGGTAGAATTCATTTTCCCAATTTGACTCGGCTGCTTTTGATGGATTCTTGTTGCATTGTTGGTTATTTTAGTGTTTTCTTATTTGCAGCCGATGCTTTGTTCATGTGGCAGTGAGGGACGGGCATTTCAACACCAAACGTCACAGGAAGCGTTAAGCTGCTTTCTGCTCATCTACTTCCTGACCTGCGTTTGCTGTGATATAGATCCCCTTGGATTTTCTTTTGTGGTCTATTTGGGTAGGTCTTATTTCCTCATTTTTCAGATAAATTTTATACCTATACTTTAATTTCTTCCTCTAGTTAAATCATGCTTCATTTTCCTCGTATGGATAGGTGTTTGCTTAAATACCATAGTACAAAATGAACCAACAACCTAGTAGGTTAGTTTTTTTATGTAAAAATTTAATTTAAGCTGTAGACATACGAGACTGTTCTATTGACATTCTGTTATAATTTAGGAATTAGAATCTTCAAGTCAACTTGTGCAAGTTCATGCTAGAGCAAATGCTTTAGTAGTAGTTAAGTTTGCTAGGGATTATTACTGTAGCTGTTGAACTTAGAACCAGTTGGTGGGTAGCGTGCTCTATCAAGCCACGTACGTTTACTAGAGTATTTTTCGTCTTCTTCCACCAGGTTGGGCTACACAACTGTGTGGTAGCTCAATTCAAAATCCAAACCCTTATAGTTCCCCTTGATTGCTTGAATTTATCTACCCTGACCCATTAACTCTTAGACATTTTGTTATTATTATTATTATTGTTAAGCCACTTAAAAATCTTAGACATTTTATGATCTTTTTTCATAATATGCAACCTGGTTTCAAGAGGAGAAAAGAATTTTACTTGGATATGCCCACAACTTAGATTGTATGCACCAGTTATTAAAGTCACTAGTCAAATGCTCAGGAAGTTTGACCTGGCTGGAACCTTTTCATCGATCAACTAAAATTAAAATCCCATGCTTGCTCCGCACATATAGTCTGATATTACCATTGCAAAGTGCAGTGTGAAGCAAATGATGGGATCTGCACCATACACGCAACTTGATGCTGAATAACTGCCGGAATGGGTATGCCAGATCATGGTCTTAAGTTTATGTCTATGTGAGCTTCTTCATTTTTTTTTTCTAATATGTAATTTTCAGTCATAGGCGAGTTGAGACTGGCTGTAAGAGTGGTCTTCGTAGTGATTGTTACTTGTGTGGCTGCAAAAGTAGTATCAATTAATTTTCTTCGCAGTTACCAAAATGCAATCCATCGTCTAACACCAGCGATTGCCTTTTCTGTTTCAGAGTTTTGCTAAGAAGGTTCTCCACTTTTCTACATTGCCAAAACACGTTATGAAACTGAATCATCAGGGCAATTCGGATAAGACGTGTTTTTATGTTAGTAACCTCAATAATTTCGTGTTTATAAGATCTGCAGTTTTCTTCTTCTTATTATTATTCTTTTAATACCTAGTTTATTGGGCTGTATCCAAGGATGTTGAGCACATACAAAACACCTTGCATAATGGATTTGGGACAGGTTGGTCTTGTGATTATAACTTGGAGGTCCCCTTCGTTTTCCAAGTCTACAAATAGCTTGGGTACATGGTCCTAGGATAGAAAACATTGAATTAGATTATCTTCGGAGAGCACAATGAATGGCAATCAAATGAAAATGCAATGAGTGATGAATTGCAAATTTCACCGTCTTATGGTCTATCTATACATCCATCGAATGAATTGGGCATCAAGATCTACAAATTGTTGGGTTTTATGGCTGTACCATGTGGAATTTCCTTGGATCAAAGATAATGTTGTATGTATGAATGAGAAAATGTTTTCAAGTTTCAGCGAAAAGCAGGCCTTGGCTGCTTTGAAAGTCACAATGCCTCTGACAATGTTTCTCAATTTGGAGTGCAAGCTAAGTTGGGTAGAGTTGAACATGTGAGAAATCTTATCTTTCTTCTCTACAAGGTTTATGCAGGCATAACTAGGGTCTCCAAGGAAATTGTGAATGAAGCTTCCTGGTGTTCCATCCAAGTATACTTTTGGTCTGTCTTTGTTATTATTATCGGAATCATATGCAAGAAAAAATAATTTAATTCTCACATAATTATATTTATAACAAATTTTCTTTTAAAATGTTTTTTAGTTTCAAAGAATCGATTATTATTTTTTTAAATATAATAATTAAATTAAACTGTCTTTTTACTCTATTTTGCAAGTCTAATTTTAGTTTTATGCAATTTTTTTATTTAACTTTGATTGAGACTCCAATGATTCTATATTTCAGAATGATTGATATGAAATAGATATGGCATATAAAAATTGTAAGCTTGACTTGACTTGTCACAATGGCATGGAAATGCTTATTGATGGTTGGTTTGTATAGTCTGAAATCAAGAAATGATTACATATAATTTTATGTAAGGTTAGTGAGTGGATCATAGTTGATTGGGTTTCTGAATCGGATTTTGTTTTATTTAGTGAAAGCAAGAGCTTAGAATGCAAGGTACGCGTTTTTGTCCTTGAAGCCAGGAGCTAATAAAGGCCTATCATTATTATTTGGTGGAAGTTTCATAATGGTTTTTTTTTATAGTTGGCTCCTTCTTGTTGAACTTATTTATTTCTTGCTCTTGTTTGGTTTCTCTTGTTCTCATATCAATAGTGGCCTGCTTGTGTCAGATCTCCTGCATCTACTGCGACTTTTATAATCTTTGGCAGAATTTGTTAGCAGTTTTGAAATCAACCCAATCAAGCCTCTCATGTCGCTTCTGAATTGGTTTATGTTAATCAAACTTAGAAAAGAAGAAAAAAGAGTTGACAGGTGAAGTCCTTTAATGGTTGAAGAAACCAATATATTCCATAAAAGTGTAAGGTGACCTGAATTCATACATAATTGCAGAACCAAGAAGAAGGTATATTGTTTTTCAGTATTTGCCACTTCCGATCCAGACAAGAACAATAGTTATAGTCAGTATTTAGCAGTGTGTCATCACCCAATATCACTCCAAAAGCTAAAATGCTCTGACCACTTGAAAACAAAACAAGATCACCACAATCAAAACCTTATCTGTGGCCACTAGCCCACTACTACCATCCTTACATTTCTTTAACTACAAACAGATTAGGTATGGCCCACATCACTCATAGAGAAATAGCATCCCATGAGGCCAGGATCAAGATCAAACACCATCATCATCTCTCCTCTGAACCTGTCATTTTCAATGGCCTAAAATCCCATATCCTAAACTTTTCTCTCACGCCTGTCCACCACCTTCTCTCGCTTGCAAATGCTTAGATTTTATTGATTACCTTCCTGTCTCTTTTCCTTCCTATTTTTTTTCTTTCCAATTTTCACTCTGTTTCCTTGTGTTGCTATCTTGTCCTTAAAAATCTCAATGCACATTTACAAACACCATGTGAACTTGGACATTCAATAATTTTGTCCCCCACAATCCACATCAAAGAAAATAGACGCACACCCAATTTGAATAAAGATTGTATGATTTCAAATTGTGAATAATTTATTACCTTCTAAGTTTCCATTGTGAACTGTAAACTATGAGTCTGAGGTCTACATCTCACTGCCAATAAACCATTAAAAGAGATGGAATTCTAACATGCATCGATTGGTTTTGTAATGGAATTACACAACCCTACATTCATCATTGTGGGCAAATAGTTAAAAGGATTCCATGCAAAAATTTTATGGATAGTAGAGATTTGGACATATTTGTTTTAGTACACACCCAATTGTACATCAAAATGTAGGGTCTGTCTTTTGAGTCTTGACACCTTTCTTTCTCAATTATTTTCCAACATCAGGCATCTTCCCACCCATTCCAACACTTTCATCAAAGTGGAAGAGACAAACTGATGCACGAGGGATGCTCTAGGAATCAATCCCTTCTTTTGGTAAATACATAATCACTATATTTCACTCCTGCAACTAGTCCTTGTAATAGTTTCCTTGGAAAGATTCATAAGATTAGAAAATATATGATTAAAAAATATATATATAATTAGATAATACACAATATTATACTATACCATGGCATTAGAACTTGAAGGAAAAGAATACTCAAAAATCACAAGGTGTATGTTGCAATATACTCCTCTTACTGCTGCCGCTGCTTTCTCTTGATCTCATTAGCCTTCCCTCCCTTCGTCATCCTTCGGTCTAGCTGAGGAACTTGAACCTGAAGTCATCCCAATGACTTGGCTATGTGTAAATCTTTGTAACTGTATCATCCGGGCATAACACCCATCAGGATAATTTTTCAATAGATGAGAGTGGGATCCTTGCTCTGCTACTTTCCCGTCATCGATCACGGCAATGACGTGGGCGTTTCTTATTGTTGATAGTCTGTGTGCAACCACAATCGTTGTCTTTCCTGAACAAGCACGGTCTAGAGCCTCCTGGACAGACCTCTCAGACTCGGCATCTAGTGCACTTGTTGCCTCATCAAGTAGCATAAGTTCTGCCTTTCTTACTAGAGCCCGAGATATGGCAATTCTCTGCTTCTGTCCACCGGATAACTGTACTCCCCTCTCCCCTACAAAGGTTTTATACCCATCTGGCAATCCTGATATGAATGTATGAGCATTGGCTAAAGTAGCAGCTTCAATGATTTCTGCCTCTGTTGCTGATTCATGCCCATAGGCAATGTTTTCATAAATGGTGGCAGCAAAGAGGCATGGCTCCTGAGGGACTATAGCAATGTGCTTTCTCAGGGACTTCAGGTTGTATTTTCGGATGTCCTTCCCATCAATCATAACCCTTCCTGATGATGGCTCATAGAATCGCTGTATAAGTGCAATGACTGAGCTCTTACCACACCCACTTGGACCTACAAGGGCTAGAGTTTTTCCAGCTCTTGCACGAAGATTGAGATCACGGAAAATCGGGACATCAGGGCGAGTTGGATAAGAAAAGTCTATGTGCTTTAGTTCAACTTCTCCACGAAGTCGGTCAGGAACTGCAGTGGCATCCGGATCATCAGGGTCTATTTCTGTTTTCCGGTCAAGTAGGTCGAATACTGAGCGCATGGCTCGACCACCCTTGATAAAATCAGGAGCTAAGGTTAATGTTTCAGCTGCGCCATTGGCAGAAACCATAAGGACCATGAAAACTCGAATTGTCTTTGAGAAATCAGAAATCCCATGCTTCACCAGCCAGGAAGCGTACCAAAGACCAAGAGCATAGGAAGCATAGAGTGAAAACTGGGCTATTCCAAATCCACTTCCAGCTATCTGCCCCTTCCAAAAGCAGCGTCGGAGAGGAATCTGAAGGTTGGTGGAAAAAAGACCAACTATTTGTGACTCTGAATTGAAGGCAGCAACAGTCCTCACATTGGCTATGGCCTCGCCTGCCAGTTGTGTGGCTTTGGCATGTGCAGCTTCAAGGTCTCCAGAGAAACCAGTCATGAACATTTTCTGTTGAAACCCAACAAAAATGATGATAAAAACGATTCATTTTTTGTTATATTAGGATAAAAGTTTCAGATGACAAGGAAAATAAGAACTATTTCTCATAATTATTTTCTCTACTAAATTTTCTCGATTTTTTTCCTCTGAAAATATATTCCATTTGTCCTACTCAAATACAGTGGTGAATTCAATCTATATTACGATTCAGTTCACCACTAGCTTGTAATAATTTGACCATTATTTCCACAGTTGATAATATTGTTGTTGATGAACAAATTAGAGAGACAAACCTGTAAAACAGTGGCTGCAACAACCAAGGGGAAGACAGCTATAAGGACAAGGGCTAGGCGCCACTGCAAAACAAATCCTGCAGTGCAAGCAACTAGCATCAATGCTGTATTCTGTACAATCACTGAAATCCTGTCTCCAATGGCTGATCTGACATTGTTTGCATCAAGAGCTAATCTTGCTGAAATTCTAGCACTCTCATTTTCCTCCTGATCAAACCATGCCATCTCATTTTTGAGCACTGCTGCCAGCATTTTCTCCCTCACTCGTTTTGTAAGATTTTCTCCTACAATGTCCCAGAAGAAATGCTGCAGTGTATTAAAGATTAGTGCAGCAGAGGAGAGCCCAATTAACAAATAGCAATATTTCCCAATGTCTCTGCTCATATAAGCATGGTTTGGATTATAGTATACACTTAGTACAGCACTCAGGACATAGGCGAAGAAAGCACTTAGAGAGCCGCAAACAACTGAGCCTATAGAACCAACTAGTGCATAAACCCATTCAGGAGAGTTCATCTTTGCAAGACGCCAGAATGAACTAGCTTGCTCTTTGAAAGCAAGCTTTTCATGTCGGTAATTGGGATATGCGGCGTCAAGGGAGAGACTAAAATCTGATGTAGAGAAATCAGATAGCCTGCGTGAGTATGGTGATCGACCATAGGAAGAATTACGCGCAATTATTGGTGAGCTCACAGAGTTCCTGGCACTTGAGGGCCTGCAGATGAAAGAACTCTGTTAGTGAACAAACTAACAGCCATTTTTTTATTATAATGTCTATGCCATTTTGGAAAACCAGAAAAATCTATGGAACAGATCTTTTTAAAGTGAAATGGAACTGAGAAAGTTCAAACACCTTGCACTACTCTTTCTCGCATTGTTCATGGCTGTTTCATGCGCTGTTTCCTGCATTCTGATGAGCTTGGCATAAACTCCATTCTCTCCTTTGGCAATGAGCTCATCGTGGGTTCCAATTTCAGTGACACTACCCTGCTGGAGAACAGCTACAAGATCAGCCTTGCGAATGGTGGAGAGCCTGTGGGCAATGACAAGAGTTGTCCTCCCAATCATGAATCTGTCAAGGGCCTCCTGCACCAGTTTCTCTGACTCAGAGTCCAATGCACTTGTTGCCTCATCTAAAAGCAGAATAGCAGGATTTTTCAGCATTGCCCTTGCTATAGCTACTCTCTGCTTCTGCCCTCCAGACAACTGAAGTCCTCTCTCACCAACCTGCCAATTTCAACATCATTTCTTACATCACTCACTGGTAATTCCATGTAAATTTTATAATCAATTCCAGTATAACATAGAAAAAGAAACAAAAACATAGAATTAAGTTACATAATAGCATTGGTCTTAGTAAAATATTTTGTGTATTTCCTCTTCAAACGACTAAAACAATTGATTAAAATTTCCAGGAATAATTTTGGTATCATAGAACTGTCTTTAATTTTGTTTTCTACACATGAATTAAAAGATATTGATTTAACTTCTAATCATTGCCTTATTAACTAGTGCAAAATGAAATGAATAATCCTTTCATTATCATTCTTTCAGCTATTTCTTGTCATCCTTTCTCTTCAAGTCATTATCCACCTATTGGTCAACATCATAAAGATTCTTATTCTCCTTCTAAATTGAAATGTTTATTTTTCCCAAGGTTAGACTAATGCATATATTATTGTCTTCTTCATGTCTCCTGACTTCTAATTATACTTTTTTTTTTCTCTCTCTTTTATTTATGCACATGGATTGTTGACTGAAGCATGTTACCTTCAAATGCATGAATGACCAAAACACATCCTCATGTTTGACTTCTAAAAAACAAATTAAATAAAGTTAGGTTAAGTTTGTTGACCAAATAAGCAATTTCAGTATTTAATAGCCCCAATGTATTGAAGTAGCAAGTAGCAATTATGTGCCATAAAATATAAAAGAAAGAAAGAAGAAAAAAAAAATTCTAATCAACCATGATCCCCACTGGTCAAGATCCATCATTTCACTTTCACTTTCTAGAACAACCACTTTACCCACTCCCCATCTCCCTCTGACAGTAAACATGTCAAACTTGCATACCTACCTCTCCACTTAGTTAGGCAATTATTATGGTCGGAAGCCTTTAATTCACTTCACTTTGAAGATTTCTATTTCAGAAGATTCCCACTTCTTAAGTGAAATAGATGATTATCAGAACAAGTTTTATGAAAACTGGGATGATTATTGCTACAAGAGACACGACTTATCATCACCCAATTGGATTTCTTAGCTCCCATTCACAGATTAATGTAAAAAGAAAAGAACAACACACCTGAGTATCAAAGCCTTCAGGTAGCTTGACAATAAATGAATGTGCATTGGCAACTCTGGCAGCTTCTTCGATTTCAATTTGATCTGCATCAGGCCTACCCAACAGTATATTTTCTTTAATGGTGGTGGCAAACAGAGCAGGCTCTTGGCTGACAAGTCCTATTTGTTGTCTTAACCATCTCAGCTTTAATGTCTTGATGTCATGCCCATCTAGCAGAACTTGCCCTGAAGAAAAAGTACTCATTTTTATTAATAAAATTTCTTCAAAACAAAAATACCCACTTGGACTACATGAGCTCAAAAACCAAATATTACTTAAATTGGCTAGGCATATACTCATTAACTCTGTCGAGAAAAAGATCAGCAGATGTACAAGTAAAGATATCACCTTTATGAATGTAGAATAAAACTATAGCAGAATTTACCAGAGTTGGGATCATAGAATCTCTCAATGAGGGAGACCACAGTGCTTTTGCCAGAGCCACTGCTGCCAACCAGGGCAATAGTCTTGCCGGCAGGAACATTGAGGGTAAAATTGTTTAGAATCCGCACGTCCGGCCTAGATGGGTAAGAGAAATCTACATTTTTTAGCTCTACTAGCCCCGTAACCGAGTCTAACTCTAACCCAGATTCACTGTTCCGATCAACAGTTGGCTTATGATCAATTATACGATAAATTTTCGCAGCAGCAACTTTTGCTTTAGCAAATGCACCCATGCTAGGGGCAGATTGGCCTAAAGCCCTGCCAATCAAGTAATCAAAAATTAAGAAACCAAAAGGGAGGAAGGGGGGTTAGGATTGAATTACAGAAATGGGTATTTTGCAAGGAAACAGAGCACTTACAATCCTCCGATCATGACAGCAAACATGGTAGCTATTGCTAGTCCTCCATTAGTGTAATGATGCCTAACAAGATACCCTCCATACCAGAGAAGCAGAGCATAGCAGCAGAAAACAACAAAGTAAGTTGCGCCCAATCCCAATCCCTTCGCAAATCCACTCTTGTAACCGATTCTTTGAGCCACTTTCAATGCTGACGAATAGCCTTGCAATGCTCTTGATTCCCCAACAAATGCCAAAACAACCCGAATTTGGCCTATCGTCTGCAATTTAGCTTCAATTAGCAAATACCCAGATGCTAAAATGCAGACAATTTTTGCCATAAAAGTAAATTTAAATCTTATGCCGCACAATCTAAAATAAAGAGAACAGATATTACCAATTTGAAACTCGCAGTCCTTTTTTTACCTGTTCTACAATGTTTCCTGCCTGTGATAAAGCTTCTTGACTCTTCCCAGATAGCTTAGCTAATGTGTTGGTGTGAATTGCTGCAATTACAGCAATAAGAGGAACCACTGCTAAAGTAACCAGGGCTAATTGCCACACTGCTGTGAAACCCACAATAAATCCAGACACGAAAGTTGCCATGTAGTGAAGAAAATTGCCCAGCTGCTCAAAGAAAACAAAACCAGAAAGATCACATTTTTATCCAAGGCCTCATCAACAACTGGAACAGTGAAGTGGCGTTCTGTTCTGTTCTGTTTTACCTTCTCACTAATGGCATCCTGGACCATCACCGCATCAGTGTTAATGGCAAAGACAACGTCGGAGGTGCGAACCTCGGTGTCGAAGTACTGAACGTCCTGGTTTAGAGCTGCTTCCAAGTACTTGATCCTCATCCTGGTGGTTTGCCTCTCTCCGGTCCACATCCAACATGATATCTCTGTATCCAATTGAAAAGCTCTATTTCACTTCACAGAAACATATAAGCAAATAAAGAAAACCAGAAACATAACACAATGAATCGAAACAGAGTCAAGAAAAACCTGCCCAGGACGAAGCCCAGATAGCAGCACCAACAACGAGAAAGTAAAATGCGTACTGCGAATTTTCAAAAATCCAGAACTAGTTAATTCATCTGATCAGAATGGGAACTCAAAAGTGGATTCTTATGAATTTGTTTTTCTTTTCTTTTCGTTACCTTCAAAACTTCTTGCATCATCTTATCCATGTCATTGGCATTAGACCCGAAAGAGTTAACAAGATCGGCGAAGAACCGGAGAAAGAGAGGCAAAGAAGAGCCATGTACAAGGGCACCGATAGACCCAACAGCCATCAACACATAATCCAACCCATCAGCGAATCTGAACAGCTCTCCAAACCCAACTGCAGCAACATCCCCTGGCTTCTCTCCATTGCCACATGGACTACTGCTACTACCATCACCTCTACCATCTTTCTTTTGGGCAGTGTTTTCCATTTCTATTCTCTCTAGTGCAGTTTCTTGATGGTTTTGCTCTGGTTGGTGGTGTTCTTTTGAGTTAATTGTTAGAGTTGGAGTTGGAGGGGTGGAAGCAGGGTTGGTTTTAAAGGGGTCAGAAGAAGGATGAGCAGGAGACACGAGTTCAAGGCCTTGCATTTCGGACCATTTCCACTGCTCAATCGTCTTTATCTCTTCAGATTCTTGTGACATTTGAAAAAATTCTCTCTCTTTTTCTCTTTAGCTTAGCTTAATCTAGCTTTATTGAACAACAAACCCACCACCCACCTTCCCTTTCCAAGCTTCTTTATTATCTCACTTCTCTATCTATCTGGCTTTTGAGCTCATGTTCTTTTCCTCCGTTTCCCTCTCTCTCTCTCTCTCGCTCTCTCTCTTTTTAATCCCTTTCTTGGGCTTTCTTTTCTCAAGTTTTTACTCCACAGTAAACCCAAGCAGTACTATCTAATCAAATAATTATTTTTCTTTATTTAATTCATTCTTCTGTTCATACAAAACACCAAATTGGTTTTGCTTGTGTTATAAAAAAAACATGGAAAATGACAAACAGGTTGAGAGAGAGATTTTCCACCCAACAAAGAACACTGTGAAACTTAAAAACAAGGTTTTTTTTTTTTTTTTTACTAGAACAGCTTCTCAGTGGAAGAATTAAAGAAAGAAAGAAAACCCAGAAAGAGTCTACTGTTGTTATTGACTGTTGAGAACCGTTGGTTAGGTTTTAAATTTAACATCTTGCTTTCTTTAAAAGGGGTTTTGGCTTGTTCTGCAAGTTAAGAGAAAAACTGTAAAGTTAAAAACAAGAAAGCTTATGGAAGAAAATAGTTCCATGTTCATACTTCACCTTAACCTCCCTCACTAACTTCTGTCTGTCTCCAGCCTTTAAATCCGGCGTCCTTTCATCTAAACTCTACATTTATATTAATAAATAAATGATTAATGTTTATAATAATAAGAAGAAGACGTTTTCTTCTTTCACATTCAACCAAGCACCACCTTTCTTGCATGCTTGCTTCTCTCCCTTTTTCCTCTTCTTTTTCTGTCACACTGCCTTTCTCATGTGAATTTCCACTTGTTTTCATCATACTCTTCGTCCATTCTTGGCATTTATACTCCTCCAATTTATATATATATATATATATATATATATATATCAAAACACCTTCATTTTCTTGTAGAAGAAAATGGGTTTGAAATAATTTTTGAAATTATTGCACTTAAATTTTAGATTTTGGAGTAGCAGTAAATGCTAATTATTAATGGATTCACCTAAATCTATCAGCAAATATAAAAGTCTATACAAGGTGGATTGAGATATTTAATTTGAATTGGTGTTAAATAATTATTGATAGTTTATGCTTTGAATATTCATGGTTTAAGCCATCAACATCCTAGTAAAACAAGATCTCAAGTTGGTAATCGGATGTCAAAGTTAGTACCAAAGAGCCAAGGTTCGAGTCTCGGCAACGTCAGTGTGAGAGTTTCATCCTCTGGGTGGGCTCTTTGTGCGCACCGGGCCCCTAGGCCTCCCATCTAAAAGGCTGTCGTGTACCGTGGTTTACTTCCTCTCTTACATTGTCGGACCGGAGTAAGGGGAGCCCCTTAGAGTTTGGGGGTTATCAATCTTTTGGTACCAAAGATTTCAAGCGTTGGATTTTTTTCACCTTTATGTCAGGCATGTTAAACATCTACAGTCTTCAACTATTATTGTCCAAAAATCCACACAAAAACTTGATGAGAAAGTGCATGAGATTCCAAGAAATTGTCAGCAAAATCCTGTGAAAAATCTTGGGATTCCTCTAAAATTGAATTCTCTGTACAAAAAATGACAGCAAATTAGCCCATTTCTTTGAAATTATACTATAGAACTTTACTGATAAGTTGAATTTTTCAAAGTCTCTGCACACTGCCATGGATCGTTGAACTAAATAAACCAAGCTGTTATATAGATGAAAGTGGTGAGGTGTGTTGCTTTAATCATGTGGGTTTGGAGTTTTAATCAGAGAATAGAATAGAGAATACAAATAAAGCAAAGGCTGACATATCTGACAACGTAAATTCCTTTAAGTAGCAATATTTTAAACCCTGATATATTATTTTTATTTATATATCAGTGGGATTAAACTGAAAAAATAATAAATAAACAAATAAAAGAAGAGAAGAGAAAGTGGGTTTGATATCTTTCTCTCTTTTCACGCATATATCGTACTGGGTGTTCTCTGCAAGTCCTCTTCTTCTTTGGCTTTGTCCTCCACCCACGAGCGCTTGTCCACTTTCTCTTATCACTTCTTGCTTCTTCTTCTTTTTTTCAAATAAGGCAATGCTGATTGCTGTGTGTTAGGATGGCATCAATTATATGTGATGTAAGACAGCAGAGATCAGTAAATATAAATATGGAAACCAGTAAAAAAAAAACTGGGTAAAGCTATACTATCTAAGACTTGTTTGGTGATTCAATTTGATGTCATGGGTATCTATATATATATATATATATTGTCCTTCACATTTTCATCAAGTACTTGATGGAATCATTCAATTCAAATGCTGTAAATGAGCTCAACCAAATTCAAAATTTATTTATAATTATCAGTGGATATACTGATAATAATCATCACCTAAACTTGATATGTACACCACAGAAGAGAGCAATATAATTACCAAATGGAGAAGTCATAGTCCTCAAACCTATGGATTATGTAGCTTTGACCCCATTTTTAATATAATAATAAAGAAAAGATTCCTTAGACTAATGGAGAAGTGAACAAAGATATTAGAGTCTTGATCATATGCCTTAGTATACCTCTAACTAACACAACATTAAAGAAATTATGCCACTATCATCATCAAGAAAACTCTTCCCATCCAATGATGTTTTTGTCAATTAGCAAAAGAAAAAAAAAAAGGGAAATTGATAATCATCCCTAGCAAGGTTGGTTGGTTGTTGGGATTAGGTGCAAAATGTAGTAGTATTTTCTTTTTATTTAATAAAAGTTTAACAAATCGATAATAATTGATGAGCTATTCAACATAAAATAGTTATTTATAATCGTCTTTATAAAATGTGAATAATTAATAAATAGAAAGATATCGACTTAACTTTTCCCTGTTTATACTTTAAAAATAAAAAAGACTAATACCTCTTAATGAATAGTATAGTCGTATTAATTAAATTATACATTAGATTAATATTAGTATCTAAAGTAGCATTTTTTTTATATTAAAGAAAATGGAACCAATCGAATTATACAATTAAAACTAAGGAACTCAATATAATATTTCTATCATTAAACTGGCCGATGAAATACCTAAACTCATCAAAATTAAATTAATGATTGTAGCTATCTTAACTAGTGTATTTAAACATACATTTGTCTCTCCATTGATATGTTGGATAGATATATATAATGATCTTTTCCTTTACTTAAGTGTTGGCCATTTTCTCCCTGTTGCTCTCTACAACAGCTGCATGTAATGTGGCAAATTGGAGGGAGAGAGGAGTGACTTTGAAGAAGTAAAAAAGGAGACTCTTTCTCTCACTAATTGGGTGTAATTATTAGTGTAATTATAAAAGGGATGGTCCAATTTCACCCTCTCCTCTCCATTGTTAATCCAAATGGTATAAAAAAAATACCCACTAAAATCAAGTAATGATTAAACATTGAAAGAGAAGCATGTGACATTCATTATGCCATTTCATTTTATTGTCTTTCTTGTGGTTAAGTGTGAATAAATTTTTTTAATAAATCTTAATTTAGAATAAAATTATATATATATTTGTAGTCTTAATTTATAAGTTATGATGATTTTGTGGATGCAAATGCACCCACATGATGGTTTTTTGTTCATAACTTCGCTTCCTAACAACACCACAAGTCCCATATTTGAAGTTAATTAACTAGATTAGTTCGAATTCGCATTAGATAAATTTATTAATAAAAGACGAAATATTTCCTCTATTTAACGATATACGATGAAATGGGACATGATAAAAAATTGATCATAAAGAATCTTAATAAAATTCCAAATTTTCAATTTTCATATATATATTGAGCAACTAGCATCAAGAAATGATGGATTGATTTGAGATATGGTAGGGAAGTTGTTAGACATGTGATATAAAAGCTCAACATTATTATTAATGTTAATAAGGTGATAGAATACAGTGCCAAGCTCAAGGAAAAGTGTGAAAATGGGAAATTAAATTAGGGTTTTTTTTGGGGGGGAGGGCAACCTTCTAGGCTCTTTCAATTTCCCAAATGACTAGAAAATCTCACAAGATTAAACATTATAAATTAGGATCATGCCATGCCCTACATGCTCTCAATTTATAGGACTATTTGGGTCACACATGTTTGGACCCTATCCCTATCCCTATCCCTATTCTACATCATTACTCTTTATTTTTCCCACCCACCCAAGATGAGAGGAAGTAATTGAATTTTAAAATAATTTTTTAAATTTAAAAAAAA
>CAOGCB011272590.1:0-12380 GCA_948266635.1 Cnidoscolus chayamansa | reverse complement strand
AAAATCTTCAAGTGTTTGTTCAAAGCTTTATGATAGATCAAGAAGAGAAGTTTGGGCTGAATTCATCATCATTGGATCAACAAGGACAAAATATACTTGGAGATATCAAGAGGCTACCCATGAATGTGGTAAGTGTGTTTAGGCCGAATATGGAAGATTCAAGTCCACAAAAGTGAAGCCCAATGACAAATTCGAATTTTAGTTTATTTATCTTTTTATTTTCTTATTTAGGGATATTTGTCATTTAGGATATTATCTAGTTTTGAAGTTTTAGTCTTGTTTCCAATATAGGAGTTATTCTACTTTCTAAACAGATTTTAGGAAGATTACTTCAAGTTTTCCTATTTAGTCTTTAGGAAATTTAAGTTTTCCTATTTTAAGATAATGTTCCTTTATAATAGCAATCCTTTATAGTATAAATACTCTGTCTTTGAGGGATTAAGGACGAATTAATGATATAATAAGAACTTCTTAGCTTTTGCTATACATTGTGTGAGTATTGAATGATTCTTTAGAATTCCTTTATTCTTGTTGCTTTTGAGAATTGTTTAACTTATCAACTTGTTGTGGCATTTTTCAATTCTTAACCTTTATTCAACGTGTTTAACTTATCAATCTTTTGAGTGTGGCGTTTGCATGTTTGAAACTATCCCCATCATCTTAGTTCCTATCTCATTATTGATAGTAGGTTAAGTAGGTAACTATCCCCATCATCTTAGTTCCTATCCATGATTTAGTGGGTTAAGTAGGGACGATTTTTAATCTAAGTTTTAGAATCTTTGCATACTAAATCAATCGTGTGAATTTGGGACAGCCTCGATTATTTGGGTTCTACATCAGTAGGAAGCTCTAGGAGATCATTTGATGTAGAGAGGATGAGAATAGAGCCTTCTGGGATGTTTGGGGGAAATCCTCAATATATAGGGTATTATAGAAGAGATGGAAACTTAGGGACGAAAACAAGAGTAGGAGGAATGGGGGATTTTGAAAGAGGGTTTAGGACTGCAATAAGGATGATGTATGCACCCTCACGTCCAAGGTATGCTTATGAAAGGAATCATGGATATCCTTTGAGTGATAATGTGGGATATCAAAACCAATCTCTTTATCCTCCATACTTGTCATGTTTTTCCTCAACCCTATCATATCTGTTAGACATTAGTTACCATTCACATCAGGGATACCTAGAGAATGAAATAGTCCTAGAAAATACAACTCCTTCAGCCTAACCAGTTTTACCTACTCAAGTAGCACCGATTCCTAAACCTCAGTTGGTAAGGAAAGCTAAGAGAAAAGGTAAAACTTTAAAAAAGTCTAAGAAAAGTAAGTTCTGGAAACAATTGAAGTCCATGTTGGGAATGAGTGATGATTCTGGTTCTAGTTCAAAAAGGAAGCCATGTGCTAGATGTGACAAATTTCATAGGGGTCCTTGTCAGTACGAGACCAAAGCATGTTATCAATGTGGAAGAGAGGGATAGATAGCTAGAGAATTTTCCATTATGATAAATGTAGCACGGGCACAATAGGCAACTATAGGTAAAGAGACCCAACCAATTACCATATCGACCTAATTGTCAGACTTAGAAAGTAGAGGTCATCAAGTAGATTTTTCGATGGGAGCACTAGGAGGAAGCTCCACTTGCTTGACACACATTATTACCATAACCTCGCAGGAGGATGACTTCTTCAACATGATGACGTCAAGTAAAATTTTCATTAACTATTTATATATGTGAATGGGAATATTTAGATTGATAGACCTAAGAGTACTTACTCCTTTACAACACCTAGGATATTGAGTAATAAGATATTGATGACTGCTTTACTGAAAGGTCTCTGAGGAGTTAGTGGACCAAAAAGTGAGTGATATTGATAGAGATGACATGTAAATGTTATATTCTAGAAGGACCAGATAGGTATGCTATAGGTAGTATGTTAAAATACAGGTTGGTAAGCTATTTAGGAGAAGGTATCAAGGCTTTACAATTTATATAACTAGAAAATAATAACAATAAATAAATAAAATATTAAAAAAATTAAATGTTAGTGCCAGTAGTGTGAGAATATCCTAAAATGTTTCTCGAGAACTTTACAAGATAGCAACCTAATAGGGAAATAATGTGATAAAATTATTACTAGATGTGAAGTTTATCTATATTTCGTCTTATAGGATGGTATCTATAGAGTTAAAGTAAAGTGATGATATAAATCGAAAGAGTTAGATGACTATAAGGAATCGGTACTCATTACCATAAATTGATGGTTTGCTTAATCTATTGGTAGGATCAAACAACTTCTCCAAGATAGATATGTGATTAGGCTATCATCAATTACAGATTAAAGAAGATGAAGAAACCAAGACTGCGTTTAAAATGAGATATTAGTACTATGAGTTCCTTGAAAAGTGATTTGGGTTAACAAATGCCTTACAACATTCATGGATCTCATAAATCTAGTTATTAGACTATTTCTAGATCACTTTGTGATGGTCTTCATTAGCGACATTAAGAGTATTCTAGAGATGCAAAGGAGCATGCCCAACACCTCAGACTAGTTCTATAGACACTGAGAGAACACTAATTGTATGCGAAGTTCTCGAAGTGTGAGTTTTGACTGAGCACCATATTTTGCTTAGGTCATAAGCTGTCAGAACATGGCATCGAGGTGGACCCTAAGGAAGTAGATGTTGTAGCAGACCATCCTACACCCACTACGGTTACCAAAATCAGGAATTTTTCTAAGTTTGACTGACTACTATAGGAGATTTGTGCAAGATTTCTCTAAGATAGCTACTCTGATGACTTGATTGACATAGAAGAACTAGTGGTTTGTTTGGTCTAATGTATGTGAAGAAAGTTTTTAGAAACTAAAAAGGAATTTGACCATGGCACCAGTTTAGCTTTACCGACGACAGGTGAAGACTTCACCGTATATTATGATGCATCTAGAGTGGGATTAGGGTGCATTCTAATGTAAAATGACAAAGTCATATCGTATGCATCAAGACAGATGAAGAAGCATAAGAAGAACTACTCGACTCACAATCTGGAGATGGCTGCAATAATATTTGAATTCAAGATATGGAGACACTATTTATATGGGGTTAGATGTAAGATCTCCATAGATCACAAGAGTCTACAATATATTCTGACTCAGAAGGAGTTAAATCTTAGACAAAGACGATGGGTAGAACTACTTAGTGATTACGACTGCAGAATACAGTAACATCCAAGCAAATCGAATGTAGTAGTTGATGCTCTTAGTAAAAAATGATAGAGTAGTCTATCTCATATCATTGAAGTACGATGAATGGTGGTCATATAGTGGTACAGACTGATCAATGAAGGGCTTCGACTAGAGAGAGCAAATAATGGTACTTTAGTAGCATAAATGAAGAAAATTTTAGTGTTTCTTGAGCAGGTGGCTCAAAAACATCAAGAAGGCCAGAGTTGGTCAAAATAATCAGGTCAGTACATAATGGAGAGAATAATGAGTTCAATTTTGACAGCCAATGTATTCTTCGATTTGGGAACAGATTATGTGTGCCAGATGATGTTGCATTAAAGGGAAACATTATGAGTGAAGCACATGATGCTTGTTATAGCGTTCATCCTAGGGCCACATAAATGTATCACGATCTAAAGAAAGTTAATTGGTGGTTTGCAATGAAGAGAGAGATCGCCATGTTTGTATCATTGTATGAGGTGTGCCAGAGGGTTAAATTGGAGCATGAAAAGCCAACAGAGATGTTGAATCCACTACCGATTCAAGAGTGGAAGTGGGAGCACATCTCTATGGATTTTATTGTTGGACTACCAGTTAGTTCCAATAAGTGTGACTCCATATGGGTAATAGTAGACAGACTCACGAAGGCGGCATACTTCCTATTAGTAAGAACTATACACAAATTAGCACATATATACATGGAGCAGATCATCAGATTGCATGGTACACCTGTATCTATAGTTTCTAAAAGAGGACCCCAGTTTGCCACACTGTTTTGAAGAAGCATGCAGAACGGTATGGGAACATGCCTAGATTTTAGCACGACCTTCCATCCATAGACTGATGGACAATCTAAGAGGACCATTCAAACGATAAAGGATATGCTTCGAATGTGTGTGTTGGATTTTAAAGGTTCTTAGAAGCAATATCATAATATTTGTGGAATTTGCTTACAACAACAATTACCATTCAAGCATAGGAAATGTTCCGTATGAGACTATATATGGAAGGAAGGAAGTGTAGATCTCCTATATATTAGGAAGAAGTCAGAGAACATACATTGTCTAGAATCGAAATTATGGAAGTCACCAATAGAGTGATTCCTATAATTAGAGAAAGACTGAGGACCACGGTCACCAGGCAAAAGAGTTATGCTGACGTCAGAAAGTATCTCCTATGAAAGGGGTGGTTCATTTTGGAAGAAAGGGAAAAAAGTGGCTACTAGGTACATCGGATCCTATGAGATAGTACATAAATTGAGTGATGAGACCTACAGACTAGATTTACCTTCTTCAATGGAGAGGATTCATCCCGTTTTCCACATGTCTATGTTGAGGAAGCACGTGTCAAATCATAGCAAGGTTCTCAAAGAGCCAGAGTTTGAGATTGTAGAAAATCTCACATATATAGAGTAACATGTCAAGATTCTAGACACATAGATCAAGAAATTACATAATAAGAAGATACATATGGTTAAAGTATTATAGAACCACCATAATATTGAAGAATGTACCTAGAAAACTAGGGAATCTATGGTTTAACAGTATCCCCACCTATTTCACCATTGAGAGCTAGAATAGAAAGTATTTAGCTTTTATGTAATGGAAACGATGTAGAATGTTACGTTATGTATATATGTTATGATGTTATGTTTTATGAAATAAGCTATGTATCTTCTATGTTATATGAATGTATGTTGAACATTTAGGGATTAATGTTCCTAAAGAGGAGAAGTACGTAACATCCTACACATATCCAACATCGGATTCTAAATTTTCGACTAGAGTATTCATGGAATATTCCAAAACTAGATTGGAATTGTGATTCAGGACTAGAATGCTGAGTTATAAAGTTAAAGGACTAGAATGTAAAATGTAAGAAATAAAATGAAAAGAAGAAAAAGTTGAAGGATTTACGTGAAGTTTGGTTAGGGCTAACCTGAAAAGTCAGGTTCGGCCGTCGAACCCAAGTTGCCACCTCCACTATAAATAGTGGAGGTAGCCAGCCAAAAGAGAACTTTTGCAAAACTTACTCTTCTCTCAAATTCTCTCAATGAACCAAAATTCTACATAAAATTTAGAATAATTTAAAGCAAATTTAGTGAGGGAAATCAATTTGAAAGCAAGAATCAAGTAAGAAAAGCTAAAAGAGAATTCAACAAAACTTGAAGGAACTTGTAGAAGCTTGATTTGAATCTTGAGTTGATTCAAAGGCTTCAATCCAGGTTAGTTATCATGTTAATGGTAAGAAACACTGAATTAAAGGAAGAAATGATGCACGCAAATGAACTTGGGGAAGATTAGGTTTGCATGCAAATGAACTTAGGGAAGATTAGGTTAAGTTAGAGAAAATGACAATAAAATGACCAAATGATGAACAAAGGAAGAATATAAGCATGTTAAATGTACTTAAAAGATGTTAAAAACATGTTAGTAATGTTATATTGGATTTCATATTAAGAATGGTAGAAAAATCAAATGTTTAGGTTATGAGAAGTTTACTGGAAATTAATGAAATGCATGAAATGAAAAATTGATGAATGCATGTGTTAGAAATAAGTTTAGCTGAGTTAGTGCTGATAATGTCAAACGTATAAAAATGAATTAAGGTTGAGTTGTAGGTTTTTGAGCATGAAATCATGCAAGAACCCAGGTTTTGGTCACTGCCAAAACCCAAGTTTAGTGACCTAAAGTGGGGTTTAGGCTGCCGAAACTAGAAGCAACTTAAGGAGTAAGGAAAAAACCTAACTTCGACAGCCGAGAAGGTGGGACTTTTGATTGGTGAAATTGGTGGCACAGAAAACTAATGGCAGCCAAACCAACTGCCATAATTGGCACTTTCATATCTGTACAAAGGACCTTTAGCTACCAAACCTGCCGTCGAAAGTCCTTTCATCAATTTTTAGCTTAAATTTCTAGGATAAATTATGCTACATTTATGCCATGTTCTATGGGGGGTTTATGGCATTATTTTAAGTACATTTTTAAGTTGATGTTAAGTCTCTAATCTGAATTTCAAAATACAGGATCAGACTTCGAGATTCAGGGACATAAGTGACGAACCAGGAATTTATCAGAATGTCAATTTCCAAGTGAGTAGATATGAACTAAAATATTTTTATGATACATAAACATATGTTTTATGGTATGTTCATGTATCACATGTCACGCCCTCACGAGACATGCCTCTCACAGACTGACTAATGACTTTCTAGTACGATTTCGAAAATCACTAATCAACCTGTAATGGATTATATCAAATCGTTGCTCTATAAAGTTTTTTAAACATCATTACACGATAACCGAACCTATCATTTTTAACACAACTTCATTATGATATGAGTCATAAAAAAAACTCAATCCCTAAAAAGTCATATAGAAGTTTCATAAAATATTTACACATTTATATTTACATAAATTTTATATACTTATCAAAGTTGTCATTTTCAATTCACACAACATGTACATATAATTTATACATTTACTATTGTTCACTCTACTGTGATAGTTACAAAATAGAAAATACACAAAATACAACATCTTCAGGATATATGTCTAAGCACAGCTTAACTACCTTTGGAAACTCGACGTTCACCACATCTATTGATTGCACTACTTATGTTTACTATTCTCACCTGCATTCATCAAAGATAAACGTTGAGTACAATTACCTAAAAAGTTACGCACAAAACACAAATAGCATGCATAGCAGCAACTTAAATCATGCGCATTGACAAACAACTGTCTCATATCAATTTAATCATAATCACATTATTTTACCATTCTCAATGGATAGCATAAATCAGTGATATATATGTGATGTCTCAATGTATGATGTGAATGCATTCATGTTATGCACCCACCATCCTTATGTCATCCCATGGCCATATCTCATAATCTGATTGTGCACAATCTCTGGGTTATAATCAATAAGGAGTATTCGATTAGCACGGATATTCATTTTGAGTCTCACAAAAATAGCACACAAACCGAGTCTCATGGATCCATATATATGTGCAATACTCGAGTCTCATGAGAATATATGCATTGTGCTTTACCCAAAATATACCTACATACAAACCAAGTCTCTTAGATCCGCATATACTCTGTAGTTCCCGAATCTCATGAGAAATATATACATCGTGTGGTATTTTACTCAAGTCTCATGAGTCATCCCCATCTCCAGCACACCATGTCATGTATGATATGTTGTATGTATCTCACATCATCATATGCACTGTCATATATCATGTCTCAATAATTCATGTGCATATGCCTCACCTTACTGTCATTGTCACATCTACCCATGACATGCCTCCCACAAAATGACTAATGATTTTCCAACTTCCTCTACAGAAAACCATTAATCACCCTGTAAGGAATAATTTTGTTTTGATCCTTACCCTATAAAAATCCTATAGAAATTTTTTCTCATTTTAAAACAACATCATCCATTAAAACAACACATTTCCAAATATTATCATTCATTTCAAACCAAAAAAAACCAAAAGATCATAAAACCACAATAAGAACATTTTACAAAATATTTATCAGAGTTTATATTATACACATAGTATAAGAATTTCTTTATTACAAAACTGCCTCTTTCCTATAGTGATAGTTACAAAATTACAAAGTATTCAATTTACAATACTTTTGGGATATAACTAATTACAACAATATACCTCTGCCACTTTATCAATAGACTCACTGTTCACTTTGTTTCCTTTTACTGCTTTCACCTGCGTTTATCCCTGATAAACGCTGAGTATAACCCAGTAAGTTATTCACAAACTCACATAGCATACATTGCATAAATAATAAGCAGGCATCTTAACAATAAAAGATCCTCAATATAAATCAGCAAATATCAAGAATGCAAATATTTTGCTTTACCAATATACATGATTCATGTGTCAATGTATTATATCTCAACGCATTATATGAATGCAATACATGCTATGCATCCACCATTCTTCTTTCCTCCAATAATCATATTTCTTCATTTAATTGTACACAATCACAATGTCTTAATATCATTCACATCTTTCTTTTTATCACGGGTCACCACTCCATCTCTACGGGTATTCCCATTTTTCATCTTTTTATATATATATATATCATGGGTCACCACTCCATCTCTACGGGTCTTCTCACGTTTTTATTTTATATCACAAGTCACTACTCGATCTCTATGGGTCTTCCTGTGATTATGCATGATATGCTGTATGAATTTATATCATCATATGCTCCACAAAACTCATGTTTCAATAATCATATGCATATGTTCTTCTTTACTATCAATCTCAGCAAATTAAACTCATACTCTCATTCCCATTTTCTTTAGCAACATATCACGCACATATGAATCCATACTCAATCATTACAAACACACAAACACATTTCATAATTCACATAGAATTCATTCACCACATATTTCAATAACGAATTACAATCATAATAACAATCACCACAAAACATATATTAGTTTTATAATTCATTTCTCATTCTCATGTATAAAAATCCATTTTTATAACAACCATCTTGGGTGGCTCCCAAATTACATATCAATAGCTCACTTGGTTTTCAAATAATAATAACTTTAAGAAAATCACAAACACATACACATTCCACGAGATGTCATCATGCACACAATAGCATGATGATTTCATAACTTACAACATAACAAATAACAATTATTTAAACACATAGTCATTGTGCACAATGTTACACAATGACCCTATAACTTACCTTCTTTTGCTTTCTCTTTATCCATCCTCTCACGTTCCACAGTAATAGGCTCACTCCGATTACCTATTCACATTACATTCTCACATCAATATTCATAGCATCTTCATTCAAAAGCATTAATTAAATACTATGAATTAAAGTCTACCCATATCTTCCCAAAACTTGTTTTAAGTCTTATCTTTTCCCATATTTATCTTTGACAGAAGCAAGTCGCGCTCGTGAACCATCAAGTCACGCTCGCGAATGCTTCTCAAAAGTTATTGTCTCGCGAAAGGCCTAATTCGCGCTTGCGAAATCTCAAGTTGCTCTCGCGACTTTGACACAAGAGTTTCTTTCTGAAATCAGGCTCTTTTCGCTCCCACGAGTTTCCCATGTTGCGCCCGCGACTTTGCAAATAAAGTTTCTATCTAATTTTGGGACCATTTCGCGCTCGTGAATTCTAATGTCATGCTCGCGACCTTATTCTAGAAGCTGCTGTCTGGTTTTGGTCCACTTTTGCGCCCGCGACTTTAAGAAAGCCTTGGTTGGGACTTCCATTCCCAGAGGCAAAAACCTCACTTCTTTCAACTCTAAATGTGCTAAAACTTTATATACCTCATAATCACTTGCCATTCATGGTTCTCTTAAAGTTTTAGCTCATCTCAAACTTATTTGAGCCACTTTCTACCCAATTTAAGTTCTAAACCCGATAAAATACCTCTCTTTACTAACACTTGGTATTTCCAAATCATTTCTCCATATATTCAAGTCATTTTGATCCCAAATTTTAACTGAAGTTCTATGCCATATTAACAAAGTTTCACTCAAAATCTCAGGTCATTTGGACTCAAATAGAGTAGCAAATTAACCATTTCCATTTCTGCAGACTTGATGCAGAATCACAATTCACAACTCACTTATCTACCCTCTTTCACCCATTTAGGTTCTATTTTAGCCAAAGTTCTAAATACAAAACTTTTAGCTAACATCCTAACCAAACTTCATGCCAAATTTTCATAATTTTATCTCTTCATTATGGCCATCAAATCACTTAAAACATTAACTGTTCTGTTCTGAAATTCCAAAACTGGCAATTTTGACCTTTGTCTATTCTTCCTACTTTTTCATGCAACAAATGATTTAATTGCACAAAATGATGTTCTAGACATTTGTAGCTAACATTCTAATCTTTCTATCGGTATATCTTTTATAAGTTTTGGACTTCATTTGTCTCACCAAAACCTTAGGACGAGTTTATTGTTCACGCAACCCTAATTTCCAATTTTTACCCTTTAACCCATTTCTCACTTCTTTGGTATTTAACTCTTTGATTCAAGGCTAAAAACCATGTTTTAATCTACAATAACTTGTTAGAAAAGTCTAGATAAAATTCAATTTCATCCCTATAGTCCACTTTATCTGCATCTATCCATAGACAAGTACAAAACTAGCAAAAATACAACTAACCTCTTTAATAGATTCTCCTTCCTCTTCCTCTTCTTCTTCTTCCTTCTCCTTCTTCATTTTCTCTTTTCTTTCCTTTCTCCTTTCTCTCCCTTTGAATACTCGAATTTTAAGGTTCGAAAAGCCTGTTTTCCCGGACTGCAAACAGTCTGGCCAGACCGGAGGCCTTTCGGAAAAATTTCCAGAAGTATGCCAATATGGTACTCAAAACATCCGGGATGTCGCGAGGAACCCAAGGGTACTCTCGGAATAATTTTTGGAGGTACGGAACTCCCAAAAAAGCCTCCAGAATGAAAAATCAAAAAATCGAACGGTTCTACCGCCCTCGACCTTCATTTTTACTCACTCAGTCTATGTTGACGGACGATCACTCTCCCTCCTCCCTCCTCGCTCCTTGCGATTCTTTTATTGTTTTTCTGCATTCTTTAGTTTTTTTTAGCATTATTTTAGTTGTGTTGTGATCACAACTAAGTAATCTTGAATTATTGGAGATCTGACAAACTGAAGCTCCAAAGTGGAAGACGTCTAAATCAGGTACACTTCCTCTAAAACTCTACTTCTTTTAATTTAAAGTATCATATGCATACTTCTCTTCCACTCCAACTCTAAACTCAATTATTTTACATACATCTCATTGCTTTAATTAAACAGATCTAAAGCTATGATGCCCGATTAATCAATAATCGAGGTATTCAAGCTAGATCCGAACTTCTGGGCCAAAAATACCTAGTTAATCCATAATTTTGGCATATTACCCTTAGTTCGAATAAATCGGCTAAAAATGGTTTAATTAATCAATAATTGTGGACAAAAGCCTAAATTTCATCACTTTTGGCATAATTGCCTAAATTACAGTTCAAATCTCAGATCTGGCCTAAAAGGCGCAATGAGATTAGATCTGGCCCTAAAAGGCCCAATGAGATCAGATCTGGCCCTAAAAGGCCCAATGAGATCAGATATGGCCCTAAAAGGCCCAATGAGATCAGATATGGCCCTAAAAGGCCCAATGAGATCAAATCTGGCCCTAAAAGGCCCAATGAAATCAGATCTAGCCTAAAAGGCCCAATAAGATCAGATCTGGCCTAAAAGCCCAATAAGATCATTTCTGGCCTAAAAGCCCAATAAGATCAGATCTGGCCCTAAAGGCCCAAAATTCACTATTAGGCCCATAAGGCCCAAAAACTCAAATTTGGCCCATAAGGCCCCCAAAAAAAACCATTTTGGCAACAAAAGCCCAAAACCCAATTTGGCCCTAAAGGCCCAAAAATCAAAGCCCTTTTAAAAAGGCATTTTCGAACTACGTTAACTTTGATCCCTTATTCAAATAAAGGGTACATATGCATATTTGGGATCAAACCTCAAATAAAAAGTCACAACTTTCAAAATAATCAAAATTGCTAAAAGCATCAAATTCATCAAAATTATCAAAACACTTTTCCTTGCATTTCAACTACATTTAAAATGGTTAGTTAATCTGCATGACATGGTCTCGGAATCCACCTCGGGTTCAAAGATTATGCTTTAATCCATTGGGCTAATTAATCTAAAAATTAAGTTAATTAAATTAAAATGAGTCACATAGGGTTTTTCCTAGTTTACCCTAAAATAATTAAACAAGGTAGCGACTCATACTCACGTGCATTCATCCCTATCACATTGCATTGCATCCCTTGCATTCTGCATTCTTCGGGGAGGGGTTCACACTCCCGTGCTCTCTTTCTCTCTTTTGGCTGCTGCCTTCCTCTTCTCCCTTACTTAGAGATACTTATCTCTTTTTATTTCTTTAGCCTCTTTATTTGACTTTTTGACTTTTTTTATTTCTTTTTATTTCTTTTTCTTTTAATTTCTTTTAATTTCTTATTTCATTTATTTCTCCCTCTTTACTAATTTCATTCCCTTTATTTTATTTCACTATTTCCCCTTTCATTTTCAATTTACTTATTTTCTTTCTTCACTTATATT
>CAOGCB011272254.1:0-25214 GCA_948266635.1 Cnidoscolus chayamansa | reverse complement strand
TATTATCTTCATGATTAGTAAATATAATTATAAAAATATGTTCCTAGTTAGTAACTATAATTATATAATATATATCCTAATTAGTAAACATAATTATAAAAATATGGTCTTAGTTAGTAACTGTAATTATATAATATATATCCTTAATTAGTTAGCATAATTATAGGAATAATTTCCTTGATTAATTACAATAATGATAATGATATTTTCCTTAAATATTCATAGTTAGTTACTATAATTATATGATATATATCCTTAATTAGTTAGTATAATTATAGAGACATTTTTCCTAATTAATTACAATAATTATAGTGATATTTTTCTTAAATATTCCTAGTTACTTATTAAAATTATAATAATATTTTCTTTAAATATTCCTTATTACTTACTATAATTATATAATATACATAATTAATTAGTTAGCATAATTATAAGGATATTTTTCCTAATTAATTAGAATAATTATAATGATATTTTCCTTAAATATTCATCGTTAGTTACTATAATTATATAACATCTATAATTAATTAGTTAGCATAATTGTAAGATAATTTCTTTAATTAATTAGAATAATTATAATGATATTTTCCTTAAATAGTACCTAAAATTTTGCCTAAATAGTGCTTAAAATTCAGTTGTTTAACTAGCTACTTTAAAAGGAAAGTTTGACTAGTGTTTAGTGTTCAAAAGGCAAAAAAGACCTAGAATTTACACTTAATTTGCAAGAGGCGACGCCTTGCCTCGCCTCACGCCTTGAGCCAGGCGAGGCAAGGCGCTCGCCTCACGCCTTGAGCCAGGCGAGGCAAGGCGCTCGCCTCACGCCTTGAGCCAGGCGAGGCAAGGCGCTCGCCTCTTGCAAGTGGCCTCGCCTGGCCCAGGCGAGGCGAGGAAGGGTTGCCTCGCCTTCCGCCTCACGCTGCGCCTCGCCTCGCGCCTTTTTGCGCCTTTAATAACACTGCCTGGGGCTCCCTTTAAATAACATAGAATCTATCTCAAAGCTTGCCAATGAGTGACAGTTGGAGCAGGTATAAATTGACTTACTATATTGATAGAGTAAGTAATATCAGGATGGGTCACTGTCAAGTATTTCAATTTTCCAACCAACCTTCTATATTTCTCTGGATCTTCAAATAGTTTACCATCCTTTGTTGTAAGCTGGAGATTAGGAGTCATCAATGTATTGCAAGGCACATAGTTTTCCTGTTTCAGCTAGCAAATCCAGGACATATTTTCTATGAGATAAAAAGATGCATTTTCTGCATCTCATGACTTCAATACCTAAGAAATACTTCAACACGCCCAAGTCTTTGTCTGAAAATGGTCTTTAAGGAATGATTTGAGAAACGAAATTCATGTGACATCATTGTCTGTAATAATTATGTCATCTACATAGACTACTAACAGGATTAGACCATTCTCGGAATGCTTATAAAATACAAAATGAAAAGAGTTACTTTTCTTCATGCCAAAATTTTGAAGAACCTCACTAAATCGTCCAAACCAAGCACGAGGACTTTGCTTTAAACAGTCCAAGGATTTGCGAAGCCTACACACTTTATCTAACTCCTCCTGAGCAACAAATCCAGGTGGTGGCTCCATATAAATATCTTCTTGAAGATCTCCATGGAGGAATGCATATTTGATATCCAGCTAGTGCAAAGGCCAATTACTTGTATCAGCCATGGATATAAATAGCCGAACAGAAGTTTGTTTTGCCACAAGAGAAAAAATGTCAGAATAATCTACCCCATTAGTTTGAGCATAGCCTTTAGCAGCAAGGCGTGCTTTTAGACGAGCTATAGAACTATCTGGATTTACTTTCACCGTAAATACCCATTTTAGCAGCAAGGCGTGCTTTTAGACGAGCTATAGAACTATCTGGATTTACTTTCACTGTAAATACCCATTTACAACCAATAGCTTGCTTACCTGCTGGTAAAGACACTAGTTCCCCAAGTATTATTAGCATCTGAGGCCATCATTTTTTCTGTCATTGTTGCACACTAACAAGGATGAGATAAAGCTTCTCTAACAATTTTTGGAACAGAGATAGAATCTATGGAGGTGAGAAAACAACGAGGATATGATAATTGAATATATGACACAACGGATGAAATAGGATAAGTGCATTTACATTTGCCTTTTCGAAAGCAATGGGGATGTCAAGATCTGAAGGAGGACTAATAGTGGTAATTTGATCTCCCAATGAAGAAGCTGCAGAAGGAGGACTAATGGTGGTAATTTGATCTTCCAACGAAGAAGCTGGTGGAGGGTTTGAGTCAAGAGGCTCTGGTCTCTTGAAGTAAACATGAATGCTGGGAGGTCGAACAAGTGCTGAAAGAGTCTGTGTATGAGAGACTTGTATGGTTTAAACAAAAAAATCATTGTCCTCCCCCTGACTTGCATAAGTAGATGAGGAAGGAAAGAAAGGAGTAGACTCAAAAAAGCTAACATTTGAAGAAATAAGGTAATGATTTAAAATAGGAAAGAAACAACCATACCCCTTCTGAAGATGTGAATAACCCAAAAATACATATTTGGGAGACTTGTGATTTAATTTAGTTAAATATGAATGAATATTTCTCATAAAACAGGTACTGCCAAAGATACATGGTTCAATAGGGAACAAAGATTTAGAAAGAAACTAAACAGAGTATAAATTTAGGAATTTTCATATGGATAAGTAAGGCTCTAACTATCTCAAGGAGGTGCCGATTTTTTCTTTCTGCAACTCTATTTTGCGACGGAGTATCAATACAAGAAGACTAGTGAAGAATGCCGTTCTGAGTTGTAATTTTGAAAATTTTTTGAAAAATGTACCATCTAGAATAGATGAAGGCATGCGATTAATTATAAAACAAGCTGTAGAAATAACCTCATCCCAAAAACATTTAGGAACTTTCATATGGAAAAGTAAGGCTCTAGTTATCTCAAGGAGGTGCTGATTTTGATACAAGAAGACTAGTGAAGAATGCCATTCTGAGTCGTAATTTAGAAAATTTTTTGAAAAATATTCTTTGGCATTATCACTTTGCAATATACGTACTGAAACATTGAATTGCGTCTTAATCTCTGTACAAAAAGAAGATAGAAAATAATTCTGAACGAGCGTTCATTAAATATAACCATGTCACACGAGAATGATCATCAACAAAGTAGCAAAATATTTAAATTCAGATTTTGAAATTATAGGACATGGAGCCCAAACGTCTGAATGAACCAACTCAAAAGGAGATGAAGCTTGTCTATTGACACGAGATGATAAATGAGAGCAATGATGTTTAGTAAATTGACATGACTCACATTCTAAGATAGAAACAGAGTTAAATTTTGACATAATTTCTTTAAGGTAGATAAGGAAGGATGTCCCGGTTGGCAATGGACTTCAAAAGGAGACAAAGAATGAGAACAAGTAAGAGATCTTGGCACTTGGTTATAAAGAAGATAGAGACCTCCTAACTCATGACTTCTACTAATAATCTGCTTTATCATAAGATCCTGTAATAAACAATAGTTAGGAAAGAATGATACACAACAATTTAAAGCTCGAGTAAGTTCACTAACAGAAAGTAAATTAAAAGAAAATTTGGGTAAACAAAGAACAAGGAAAGAGATATGTTGAATTAGCAATTTCGAAATCAATGATACAAGAGGTAGACCCATTTGCTGAAGTGACTGAGGAAGAAGTGTTGTGAGACTGAAAGTTATTCAAAAGACTAGAATTACTTGTTATGTGATCTATGGCACCAGAATCAATTACTCATTTGGATGAGGAGGATACAAGACATGTATTTTTACCTGACTTAGCGGTTGCAGTGACAGAAGAATTGATGGATTTTAAAGATGCTTGATACTGAGTGAACTTTGTGAATTCATCTGCAGATACCAAGATGATGAGTTTCTTATCTGACATGTAAGCCTTCTTAGATATTTGATTCTTTCTCTGAAGTTTCAAACATGTGCATTTTATATGGCCAAACTCATGACAATAGTAACAAACAATTCTTTCGAAATTAGTATTAGGAGCGACTTTTTTACTACACCAGTTACTCCTAATCCCAATTTTGCATCCTGCTTTACTTTTGACCTTTTTTTTAATAATTCAGCATCAAGCTCCAACAAATTCACCAATAATTAAAGAGACCCACCAGAGAATAATTAAAAAACAAAAAAAATCCCAAAACAATTGTTATAATAAATTAAAATAAGAGACCAACAACAACAACAACAACAAGCCTTATTCCTAAACCAGTTGGGGTCGGCTGTATGGATCCTCTAACAAATAAGCTCACAAGCAATATCAACTATTACACGCCTTAGACTCCTTTCATTATGCAGATTTGACGCCTCCATTCAAGTCTATTACTAACTAAATTCGCATCAATATTTAAGGGTCGTAAGTCTCTGGCTATTACTTCCTTCCAAACTGTCCTAGTTCTACCTCGACCTCTCTTAGCCCCATCAATCATCTAGTTCTCCCACTTGCGAACCGCTGCATGGGGAGGTCTCCGTAAAACATGCCCAAACCTTCTAAGTCTTCCTTCTCTCACCTTATCACCAACCTCCGCTACCTGTACTTTTTGCCGAATATGCTCATTCTTAATTTTATCCAATCTAGTATGGCTACACATCCATCTTAACATTCTCATTTCTGCCACGCTCATCTTATGAAGATGTTGCCCTGTAGGTGCCCAACACTCACTACCATATAGCATTGCTGGTCGAACAACAGTCCTATAAAATTTACCTTTCATCTTCAATGATTAATAAATTAAAATAAGAGACCAACAAAAAAAAATTAGCCAAAAACACCAAGAAGCGACAGACCAAACGTCTAATCGAATTTGGACCCATGTTGGAATTGAGGAGGTGACTTTGGAGGAGGAAGACGGTGGTTGGAAAGTATTCCACGTGCCGGCATGTGGGAAACTCGTTGGAAATTGCACTGGTGCGTGGGACCCACTCGCAGGAGATTTTGACGCCGATTTCTTGTGGGATGTCAGTTAGCAATAGAAGAACCTTTTTGGATGGGTGGTGACAAAAAATAGTCGACCTAAAACATTCAGTAATATAGACCAGAAACTGTAACTTAAATAACGCCAAGAAACGATGAACCAAACGTCTAATCGAACCTAGACCCATGCCGGAATTGAGGAGGTGACGCCGGAGGAGGAAGACGACGACCAAAAAGTACTCCATGCGCCCTCATGCGTTGGTGCGTAGGAAACTTGCATTGTTGTGTCGGACCCACTCGCCGGAGATTTTGCCGCTGGTTTCCTGTGGGAAGTTGGCTGGCAATAGAAGAATCTTTTGGGATGGGTGGTGACAAAAAATAGTTGCCCTCGATAGGTGACCTAAAACATTTAGTAGTATGGACCAGAAACTGAAACTTCAATATCCTAAAAAAAAGAACATAGAACATAAATTCCTAAGGCTCTACCATGTTGAAAAGAGATTGCTATATATATAGGTAAACATATCGTAAATCAGAAACCTACTCAAATTCTACCTTCTATCTTTTTTTGATAGACATCAACTACCTATGGTATACAAATATTATTTTCTTACCTATTTTTTTCCTAATATATATCAAATATCCACATTCTGTAACACACCTTTTTAAAAGGGAATCACACTTGATTACCTTTAGTGGAGGTAGCCATAGCTGAATAAACTTCTTTCTCACTACAAGAAAGGACAAAATTTTATGTAAGAATTGCAATGTTATCTTTGGTGAGGCTTTAACTACTTAACATTGGATGAGTTAGAAACTACTTGCTGAGAAAAATTATTGTATTGAATTCGATTCCACATGACCTAGTAATTTATTATCAAATTTTAATAGAGACACTAATTTAAATATATTTTGATTTGTTTATTAAGCAAGTTTACTAATTCAAATATATTGAAGAGTGAAAGTGTACTTTGATCTGTCTGCAATGGTGTGGGTCATTTTCATGGAACTGAATTCATAGAATTATGTCATTAAGAGTTGGAATATGTGGCAATTTATAACTACTCAGTCATGTGGCTATCGATATCTGGCATTGTGGTTCAAGTTAAAGCGAAAGCTCTTGAAGAACAATAAGCATTTTGCCTCTAAAGGTTCTAGTCCTTTGTTCCAAAGCGCATAAAATAGATCGAGAAAAATGTTTAATTTTTCTAAGATTCACTATTCAGAAATAATGGCAGACAGTCCTCTTTCTTTTCTTTCAAATATTTGTATTACAGGACAATGCAACATCAGGCTTCATTAAGTTTAACACTATGAAGACTGAATGGTTACCACTGGTTATAAATGTGACAAGATATTGAATATAGGCTGTGTATGATATCCATTGGGACAGTTGGACTTGTGATGCTATTTGAAGTATTTATTGATTAACTTACGATTCTTTGTGATTATGTGATTGCTGGAACATAAGTAGAAATGATTATTCAGCTGTGACAGTTGAACAACATTAGATATTGGTCATCAGATAGCTATAACTACTTATTTTCTTTAAGCATCTGCTGTTGATATAGTTGAAACATTATTTGGGCAGGAATACGGGAGAGTTTATGATGTCTAGGTACAGAGAAGTAGCTGACATTGTTCTCAGATATCTAGAGCACCGTGATCGGCTTGTTCGTCTTAGCATAACTTCGTTGCTGCCTCGCATTGCCCATTTTTTGCGGGATCGATTTGTTACTAACTATCTAACGGTTTGTGAGCATAGCTTCTTCTGCTTTATTTATATTAGGTTGCCAGAAAAAAGAACTTTTTTCTTTTGGAGGAAAGCATCTTACCATCTTAACTTCAGTTACCTTGTCATGAGCCAATTTTGTGATGTCTTGCAGATATGCATGAATCATATTCTTGCAGTGCTGAGGCTGCCAGCTGAACGTGGCAGTGGATTCATTGCACTAGGGGAAATGGCTGGTGCTTTAGATGGGGAACTTGTCAGCTATTTGCCCACAATCATGCCTCACATACGTGATGCTGTAAGCAACCTGACATGTGGTTGACATATGCTTCTGCTGATATTTTGGTTTTGTTTCTGTTCAATTTCTATATGGTATGGGAAATATTGATTTTTGCAATGGTGGACATGATTTGACTTTAGTCTTCTCTACTGTGAATTGAAGATTGCTCCTCGTAGAGATAGACCTTCACTGGAGGCTTTGGCTTGTGTTGGAAACATTGCTAAAGCCATGGGTACTGTTATGGAACCATATGTACGTAACCTTTTGGATGTTATGTTCTCTGCTGGTCTTTCCATCGTTTTGGTTGAAGCCCTTGAGCAAATAACTATAAGGTATTGTGCAATATTATATTTTTGAAGTTCTTTTTTTTTTTAACTTCTAATTTTTGTTATTAATTGCAATATTCTTGTTGTGTCAGTATTCCGTCATTGTTGCCAACTATTCAAGAACGGTTGCTTGAATCCATTTCTTTGGTCCTTTCAAAGTCGCATAATACTCAAGCAAGGCCAGCTGCTCAAATGGCTCGAGCGGCTGCCATGAATGCACCTCAGAAAGTCTCAGACCTAAGTGGTTCAGCACTAGTGCAACTTGCTTTGCAGACTCTAGCTCGTTTTAATTTCAAGGTTTGTTAAAGTATTTTCTTAATTGAAGCTTGGCTGCACCTTTAGTTTTGCTAAATTTAGCTCTGATCAGGGTCATGATCTTCTTGAGTTTGCGAGAGAATCAGTTGTTGTGTATTTGGATGATGAGGATGGAGGCACGCGGAAAGATGCTGCATTTTGTTGTTGCAAATTAATTGCAAATTCTTTTGCTGGCATCACATCAACACAGTTTGGCGCTAGTAGGTCCAATCGATCTGGGGGAAAGCAAAGGCGTCTTATTGAGGAGGTTTGTAGTCTTTGCATCTCTGAGTTATCTCTTGATTTTTGGTTCTTGGTAAATAATGTGTTTCCCTCCTGAAACGTTGATTTGTTGACAATTGTGGGAGATGATGTGAGACGCATTGTTCTAAAATGGTTTTGCACACTTTGCAGCTTGTGGAAAAGCTTCTCATTGCAGCTGTTGCAGATGCTGATGTGACTGTTCGCCATTCTATTTTTTCATCTCTTCATGGAAATCGGGGTTTTGATGATTTTCTGGCACAGGCTGATAGCCTGAGTGCGGTTTTTGCTGCTTTAAATGATGAGGTATGTGCAAGTCATGGAGATATTGCACTCTGATGAAGATTTTTTTTGGTGTTATTATAGCAGTTTATTCAGCTTTCAGTTGTTAAATATTTTTGTTTTCCAAATGAAGAATATTTTGGTCTTAACATTGCATCTTGTGATATCTATTTATGTCACTTCTGTTGATTTATTATCAAGCCAATTATTTGTAATTATTCTTGTTATTGTTTTCTTGAGGCATTTTTTTTCCACTGACGTGACATTTATTTGGGAAGTTGGCATAAAAGGATTAGCTGACTAGGATTATAGCTAAGTAGAGCCTGCATAAGGCTCTGAAATCCAACAACAGGGCCCAATAGACTGCAAGTTTACAAGGTAATCTTTGGGCCCATAATTGGAAACAGTAAATGCATTCTACTCATTACTTGTTTCTATTGCCAATCCCTCTATGTCAGCACGTCAAATCATGTGCTAATTTCAGTGTTATGTGTTGGATTCATAGCCTCTTGATTTAATGCTGACGATCCTAATAACAAGTCTAGCCTAAATTTGATAAAATGAAAAAAATGGAAAGAAAAGAAAAGAAAATCATCAGAAATTCAAGATGTTTTATATCATTAGCCTTTTTCTTGCCATATTTAACTAAATTTATTTTTTATATATGTTTCTGTTACTTTATGCGACCTGACGTTAAAAAGATTTCTCTCTCTTTTTTTCCTGCAATGATGCAAGTCAAGGTCTTCCCACTTCTTATTTTAATTTTTATATTTTTTGATAAATTGCAAAGTTGACTTGTGCATGTTGCAACTTCAATTGTCTTGTCACTCTGGGATATGAGTTTAAAATGCACTTGTCATTATACATAGCCCTGTGTCTTTTTCTTTATCAAATTTTGGTTTCATACATTAGCTTCATTTGAGGGGTTCTATCGTTCTGTTGAATTGTACTTTATGTAACCCATTCTATTCTGTTGAAGTGAATGTTTAATTTGCTGAGTGATGTTATACTGTAATATGATTTATTTGTTATCCACTTACTTGGTGTCATGGTTTTAGATTGTGGTCGCAGGCATGTTCATGGCTGCAGTCATGAGTAATGGAAAATGGGCCTGTAAAGGTCATAATGTAACAGTAACAGCAACAGCCTGTCACTATGCAAATTTCTATGACAAATTTGCAAAATTCATGAAATAAGTGGAATTCTAAAGATATAGTTAACACTACACTAAGATATACAACTAGATGATGAGCATAAATATGCCAAATAAAGACTTCACATCAATCATTCTCGGACACCACACCATTATTATTGATTTAATTTAAGCATACTATTTAATTATGAAAATTAATATCAAGAGTTAATTTATTACTTTTCAAAACAAATATATATTAAAGTCTAAAACTTTCTTAGATATTTCTATATTTATTTACCTAAAATGATTAGAAAAATAGGTAAAAATTAGAAAAAATAGACAACAACATGCCATTTGCTTTCCTTCACTTTGAAACCTCATTCTGTATTTAATGATCTGTGCTCTGAAGCTCAAAATTTGTGGGAAGATGGTGGATGCCACTTAATTGTGGAGAAAATAGCAAACTGCCTAGAGATAAAATGAATAAACCATCATAGATTTTTGCCTCAAAATTTCCTTTTGTTGCCCTTTGCATCATGTTGATGATAATGGTCAATAATGGCTGTTACCTTTATATATTTGCCATTGTAGCTGCCATTTAAAAAAAATTCTTCAATAACGGTGGTAACAGTAACAGCAAGCCAAATTTCCTTCAAGCTATGTAACGGCTGTTATTAAAACCATGCTTGGCATCCTTGTCTATTGAATTTTGTGAAAATTAAAAAATTTCTGCTGTATCAGGATTTTGATGTTAGAGAGTATGCAATCTCTGTGGTGGGGAGATTATCAGAAAAAAATCCTGCATATGTTCTTCCAGCACTTCGTCGTCATCTGATACAGTTGTTGACCTATCTGGATCAAAGGTGATGCAAGACATAGTACCTACTGTTACTTAAAATTGCAGTTAACTTTTGAGATAGGATTTTGTTTGGATGAAAGAACTCTCTCTGTCTGTACAAGCTGTGAAAAGTATCTGATGTTGAATTTTCTTTCAATGTCAGCAGTGTGGATAACAAATGCAAGGAAGAAAGTGCAAAGTTACTGGGTTGTTTAATACGCAATTGTGAAAGACTGATAGTTCCATACATTGCGCCAATACACAAGGTTTGATTTGTATATTTTTGTGTTTATGTGCTAATTATTTTGCTTATATTCCTTTATTAAAGTAGCAATTGTTGTTTTTGCAGGCACTTGTGGCAAGACTTATTGATGGCACTGGAGTAAATGCAAATAATGGCATCATCACTGGAGTTCTTGTAACTGTTGGAGATCTTGCTAGAGTGGTGTGTATACTCCGACCTCCTTGATGTGGCTTGCTAACTCTAAAAGTCTAAACTCTAAGTAGGTCATAGAATGGAATATATGAGAGCATTGAAAGGAGAGAACAAAGAGATTGGAGGCTCAGCCAAATACGCTGAATTTTTTGACCGCAATACCATGAAAATAACTTTTAGTAAACTATTTCTTCTGAGAATTCTGGTTCTGAAATAAGCATTACAAGTCTATATATATCATTAAGTTCTAGTAGGGTTTGGTTTTTCATGTGATCTCCTAAAAGAATTAGGTCTTGTCTTGAGTCTTGACCCTTCTAAATTAAATTTGATCTCTTGCACCTGCATCACTACTTTGTGGCTTGCACATACCTTTTCTGTATCATAATGGTTCTGTGCTTTGGTGTTGAAGGAATTTGGAGATTTTATTTATTTGTTTGGGGAGAGAGGGGGGGGGGGGTGCGGGGAGGGGTGGAGAGTTTTGACAGTTGGATCATGTATACCAACTTCAATATGCAATTGTGGAAATATATGGATTTGTTTACAAATTAAATATTGATTTTTCGAATGATGTATAATGATGATTAGCAACTGGTGCTTATAGTTGAACTCTCTGGTTGATGATAATTTGTTTTCTACCACTGCTAGTCTCTTTTATGTTTTGCAAATAATGATTACTTGGCTGTTGCCAGACTAGCATGAAAATACTTTGTACTATTTTAGCACTTTCTGTTAGTGAGTTATAACATGAAGAATAAGCTTCAATTAGCCAGTTAACGAGCAGTTCAGGTTGCCCCTCTCGCACAGGCACAAACACCATTACACTGAAATATTTGAAATAGGAATTGATCTTTATAGTTGATTAGTTGACCTGCACATATTTACTGAATCTTGTTCATGATGGGTTTCATTTGTGTTATTTTCTTATCTATAATTTAATGTAAAAAATTTATGTATCCACACTGTTGGAGCATGTCTAATTGGTAAATCTCTCAGTTAGAATCTATAGTGTATAATTACTTCTTTCTTGAAGTTCTTCAAGTATCTTTGCTTGATTGCAAATAATGACATGTCTCTTCTTTGCTTATTACAGTATGGTGTGTTCTTTAGTTGATATGTGTTGCTTATTTAGGGTGGTTTTGCTATGAGGCAATACATTCCAGAACTTATGCCGTTGATTGTTGAAGCTTTACTGGATGGAGCAGCAGCTATTAAACGCGAGGTTGCTGTTGCAACTCTTGGTCAAGTTGTTCAGAGCACCGGGTATGTAGCATGTTTGTCATGTTGCTTTCAGATCAAGATTAATGTGCTATTATTTCTATACTTCCTGATTGGCAGTTAATAATGCAAGTGTAATATTGTTCCATGAAAATGTGACATTTCCTTTATTTTTTTTAAAAATTGTTATTATAAAGTTTAATTATTTGTTCTGATCCTGGTTATTTACTGTTTTACACTGTTTTTCCTAGTGAGCTTTCCTTTATTTTGATATCATTTAGTTATCCTTTACTGTGGGACACACATGCTGTACCTTGAAATATTATGTTATAGCTATACCTTACAGAAGAATTTATTCACAAAGAGAGGCTAGTTTTACTTTAGTTGCGGTATGAGCATAATACTAGTACCGGCAGCAAGCAAAGTGACAATTTTTTTTCAAATTGTTATTATAAAGTTTAATTATTTGTGCAAATCCTGGTTATTTACTGTTTTACACTGTTTTCTTAGTGAGCATTCCTTTAATTTGATGCCATTCAGTTATCCTTTCTGTTGGACACATGTGCTGTGTACCTAGAAATATTATGTTATAGTTGTACCTTACATACGGGAGAATTTATTCACAAAGAGAGGCTAGTTTTACGTAGCTGTGGTTGCAGTATGATCTGAATGCTACTACTGGTAGCAAGTCTGCAAAGTGATAATTTACTTTCACTTTCAGCATTTGGGAATTTGTTCTATGTGATTTATGTCTAGATCCTGTTTGTTATTACATTTATTGGTTCTTTCATTACATTATTAAGTGATTTTCACTTTTGACAATGACAGATATGTCATTACTCCTTATAATGAGTATCCCCAGTTACTTGGTTTGCTCCTGAAGTTGTTGAATGGTGAGCTAATGTGGTCCACTAGACGTGAAGTTCTAAAGGTAGTTGCACATCAACTAAATTGTTGGAACATATCCTCTAGATGTGTTTGATGCAAGATTTTTCTTGGAATTCACCAGGTTCTTGGTATCATGGGAGCTTTGGATCCCCATGCACATAAGCGAAACCAGCAAAACTTGCCTGGATCACATGGAGAGGTTGTTCGTGCAGCCAGTGATTCTGGCCAGCACATTCCATCAGTGGATGAGCTACCATTGGACCTTTGGCCTTCTTTTGCTACATCGGAAGATTATTATTCCACGGTAGTACTTAAAATTGCTTTCATCATTCTTTTCATTCTTGCTTGTTTTAATAATGTTTTGATGATGATTCAGGTTGCTATCAATTCTCTTATGCGAATTCTTAGGGATCCTTCACTTGCTAGTTACCACCAAAAGGTGGTAGGATCCCTTATGTTTATATTTAAGGTATGTTAACATGAAGTAATGCTGTTTCATTTCTTATCGTTTTCACTTTTCAATGAGAGATTCATTATCTTTCTAATCTTTTTTTTTGTCTGATGTTAGTCAATGGGCCTTGGTTGCGTTCCATACTTACCAAAGGTTAGTGTATTTATTAATTCTCAATTACAGTTGTCCCTCCTTCCCCACCCCACCCCAATTCTTTTTCCCACTCTCTCTATGCAGGAGCTTTGGTTGTATGCTTTGCAAAGATAAAATATCATGTGAATTTGCTCATTCCCTTCTTCTCACTGCCTGCTTTATTCTCTTTGTGCTGGAAAGTTGATGGCTTATTCTGTAGGGATAAATATATGTCAGATCACTCCCATGATCTTATTCCATCCAATCTCGTCTCCTAGCTGTCCTCAACAACTTGTATGCATGAAATGAATGCAATTATGCATGTTTATTCTCAAACATTTTCTTTATACCATGGTGTTTCTTGCCTCTCTTGAGTTTCAATGGTAACTTTTTATGGAAAGTTCATCATGTTGGATTTGCTACTTGTCGCATGGGTACTTGATTTCTCATGTTATTTATAATATGCTTTCAGTTCGCAAATAAATACTGGAATTTAGGAAAATATTATGTTGCAAAGGTTTAGATGTCTTTCAATTTGATGTCTATTGATGATCTTAAATTTAAAATGTTTTTTGAGATCATGGGCCTGAAAAATGGCTGTTATATGGATCACTGCTTTTCTAACAGATTTTTGTTAATTATAGATGCTACTATCACATGGCAAAGTTGAACACCTAGCTTCATTGCTTCATTATTTTCATTTTTTTTTTCTTTGAAGGTAGGAGTTTTCCCTGAAGTTTTTCTTGGTCAGCAGGTGGTTAGATATACACAATTTTGTGAATGAATAACAAAATTTGAAGTTCTGATTCTTTTTTGGCATCTCTAGAGTAACTACTTGCAAAGGGTCATGTAAAAAAATATGTACATTTTGGTTTTTGTTAATTATAGATGGATCTCTGCTTTTCTAACAGATTTTTGTTAATTATAGATGCTACGATTACATGGCTAATTTGAACACCTAGCTTCATTGCTTCATTATTTTAATTTTTTTATTTGAAGGTAGGAGTTTTCCCTGAAGTTTTTCTTGGTCAGCAGGTGGTTAGATATACACAATTTTGTGAATGAATAACAAAATTTGAAGTTCTGATTCTTTTTGGGCATCTCTAGAGTAACTACTTGCAAAAGGGTCATGTAAAAAAATATGTAATTTTTGGTTTTTGTTTTTCTTTATTGTTAAAAAATTTGTGTTTTTGATGTTTTTAGGGATTTGTTTATTATTATTATTATTATTTTTAATTTAGAATTTCTAGTTCAAGCTTGAATTTGAACTTCAGTTTTTTATTTGGTTTTGTGCCCTTTTCTCTCATATCTAATAGCAAAAAGGCCTACTTTAACCCTTAAAAGTAGAAATAAGCCATTAGGGACATACAAATCCTTTAAATTCTAAAAGAAGATTACATAAACCCTTCAAATTTTAAAATTAATCAACGAAGCCCTTACTTTTTATTGATACGTTCTCTTCATTTTCTACCTTATCTTCTGTGAATAACATTCTTTGGCTGTCTGAGTTTATGTCCCCCTCCCCCCCTCTATTCACTTCTTAACAGAATAATGATCTAATTAGATCATAATCAAATTGGTAATGGTGACTGTGACAAAGACCATGAAGCCATTAAGAAGTAACGTTTGCAGTGATCTACTTTGAGACTTTTTTACCATGGCATGACTATGATTGAGAATGCAAAAATCATTTGAAGTCATGTACTGGATTTCATTTATATGATGCTGGATCAACAGTTTATGCTTTGATATTTTATCTTGTTAAATATATTTTCCTCGTGAAATTATAGAATCTTCGTATTAAAATGTGGGTTATCCTTATCCTTTCATTTTGGCAGGTTTTGCCTGATCTTTTTCACACTGTCCGCACATGTGATGATTATCTTAGGGATTTTATAACATGGAAGTTGGGAACGCTGGTGTCCATAGTCCGCCAGGTGAATTAAATTTAATAAAATTCCTAGCAGTGTACCACCTTTTTGGAAGTTGTGATATATTGAGTTCTAATGTGCTGTGCAGCATATTCGAAAATATCTTCCAGAATTGCTTTCTTTAGTATCTGAATTGTGGTCATCCTTTAGTTTGCCTGCAACTAATCGTCCTGCTCGTGGATTTCCAGTAAGTATTCCCTCCACCCCTTTTTCTGCAAAGACTAAACTAAATATTATATTGTGAGGTTACTTTTCATGTTTATCATTGTCCTAATTATTACTTTCTCACACACTTCTTAACAGGTTCTGCATCTTGTGGAGCAACTATGTCTAGCTCTAAATGATGAGTTCAGAACGCATCTTCCAGTTATTCTTCCATGTTGTATTCAGGTTTTAAGCGATGCTGAAAGGTGTAATGACTACACCTATGTTCTGGACATACTACAGACACTTGAAGTTTTTGGTGGTTAGTACTCTTTTCTGATAACATGTGTCTTTATTTTGAATTATTACTAGAATCTGATTTGTGTAGAAACATACTGCATGTGGCAACATATTTTGCCCCAATCTAGTTTAGTACTATTTGGTGCTTTGTTCATCAGAACTTCCTTTCATTCAAAGGCTTTCTGTGCTGAACATGACCACTCAAATTCCTTTCAAAGATTCAGTTATAGGACTCATAATGGAACTGAAATTTCGAATATAGATCTGCTATAAAAAGCTGCTGAAGCATGAAAACATCCAACTTCCTTGATGGATTGAGGTGTAGCCACTCAGTATTTGCATGAACCTTTTCTGGAACTGGTTTAAGACCTCCTGCCAACAAAATGAAACCGGTTTAAGACCTCCTGCTGACAAAATGAACTCAAGAGATACCACTTCTGACTGCAGGAAACCGTATTTTTTTTTATAAAGTTTATATACAGCTGTTCCTTGTGAATTACTTCCAGCACTGATCACTGTTCTTGTAAATGTTCTTCCTTAGTGCGGATACAGATCAAAATGTCATCAAAATTCACTCCAGTGAAAAATTCAAGAAAGGGTTTACCAGATCCTTTCTGACGCTCATGACTGTACTTGGGCTATTAGAAAGGCCAAATGGCATCTCAAGCCTTTCAAATAACTCGTATGGTATCCTAAAAGCTATCTTCCATTCATCTTCACACCTCATTCCAATTTGATGATATCTTTTGGAATGGAAATCCCATGTTGGAAATAAATAAAGATAAAAGGGTGAATAAATGAAGATAAAATGGTGAATACAAGTGGTTGGTTGTAACAACAGATTGGCTAGTCATTTTGAATAAATGATTCGTTAGTTTCAGCCACCCATAAATCCATATAATTAGGCCCATAATTGCGTTGCAAATTAACAAATTAATTGTCAAGTGGTCAAGTATCCCACATTGGAAGATTTTAAAGATATTCATGGGAAAATAAAGGTCATGGGTTAGTCAATTAATTGGTTAGTTCTAACTTTTTTGCTATAGTTGATCCAAGCCCATGTAAGCCCATTTTCACTCGTGGACTCCCATTCATTTACCTCGAGCTCCGTTAAGTCTGGTTTTCAATTTCAATTCAATTGTTTAAGAGGTTGTCAAATTGACAACATTCAAAGTGTCAATGGATTGGTCAAGTCAAGGTTCAGGGGGAGGATTTCAGGTTTCAAGTGTCAACCATCCCGGTTGCCATTTGAGGGTGAGTGTCAAGTATCCCACATTGGAAGATTACAAAGATATTCATGGGTTTATAAGAATCATGGATCAATCAACTAATTGGTTAGTTCTAACCTTTTAGCTATGGTTGATCCAAGCCCATGTATGCCCATTCTTACTCATGGATTCCCATTCATTCACCTCTACCCATTCATATTCAAAGTTTGTAATGCAAGTGCTAACCATGTGATTGCACTTAAGTGGAGAAAGTTGAGAATGAAAATTCTACATTGGAAATAAATCGAAATAAAAGGGTGAACAAATGAAGATGAAAGGATTATGAGTGGTTGGTTGAGACGTCAAATTAGCAAGCCATTTTGATGTGTGAAGCAACTCAATCCTTTATATAAGCCCATATAAAATGAATCAATGTGTAATATAGCACTCTCTACAAATTTAACAATATCCAATCTTGAAATGAATTGTGAAAACATCTTGGAATTAGTCTGTTGATCACATATATCTTCCATTCAGGCAATATGAAGTTGATACTTGAAAATAACCTTGTTTATGGCGTGGCTGTCTATACACATTCTTCATGAACTGTCTTTCTTCAGAGCTAATAAAGCTGGGCAAGTCCAAGGTCTCTTACTGTCACACACCAAATCCTTCTTGAATAACTACTTGACCTTTCTTTATATCTTAGCCTGCTGAATAGGATTCATTCTATATGTAGGCAGATTTCATAAAATTGCTCCCAGTACTAGGTCACTAGCATGTTGGGTGCTTCTTAAAGGTGGCAAGCTTTTCGGCAAATCTTCACTAACTTTGATATTTCTTCAACAACTGTTAACTTCAATGGGATATTGAGGTGATTGTCCAACACAGTTCCTTTCTGCTTTGTTGTTTACTTTAGCATGCAGGACCCCATCTAGCTGCTTGCAACTTTAAACCTTTTTCCATCAAATATCCATTTATGGTGCTGCCTGCAGAAGTGTTACTTGCCAATTGGTTTGCCTCTTCCTTGAGAGGATAAAAGTGTAGCTCTTGTTGTATTTGCAGAATGAGTAAGCTTTAGGTCTTGCGCTACAAATATATCATGATCAAACATCCAAGGTCTTCCAAGAACATCTATCAGTACAACATTATATAAATCTTCATCTTTAAAGTTACTATACATATTGAATTTCACCAAACATTGATAAGTTACCGGTATATCATGTCTCTTCTTTAACCAATCAACCTTGTATAGATGGGAATGTTCTCTTGTAGGAAGTTTCAATTTTTTCTAGTCTCCTTAGATAAGATGTTTTCCATGTTTCCTCCATCAATGTGAAATCACAAACCTTAATTCTACAAACAACACGTGTATGAAAATGCTGCCCCTTCTCCAATATTCCTCTTCATCTTTGATTTTCATGGCTGAAGAAACAAAAAGAAAAAAAAAGAAACCTGTGGAATATTCAGTTTGATTATTCCCTTAAGCTATTGGGGTTTAAATAAAAAATAGGAAAAGCATATTTACAGTCAATGAACCTTTCAAATTTATAGCAAATAATTCTACCTAATCAATACTGAGTTTTCTGATGCAATTTTAAAGATTTTAACAGTTATCATCACCAAACCCCCCCCTCCCCTTCCTACCACCAAGGTCTCACCTTGAGCTGGATGAACAACTTCCTTTACCTCCTCATCACATTTCAACGAAAAACCAGATGTATCTCTTCCTCAAAGTCAGCTAAATTCATTCATCCACCCTCCTTTGTGGACAACTGAATGAAATATATGCCTTCTCTTCACAAATGAAACATTGAACCTGAGAATTGCTGCCTCCTTTAGCTGCAGGTGAAGTGGTGAACCATTATTATCCACCATAAGATCCTATATTTTTCCTATTATCTCTCCTCTCAAGATTGGTTGCACCTCTGGTGGTTTTATCGATGATGGAAGATTATGAGGAAAATTATGTCAGCCAATTTATGATCTTGATTGCATGGATTTTTTTGATCTTGCATTTTTCTTTGTTATCTATAAATAATTAATAGAATGGAACAGAAAATTTAAAGCTCAAATTGTTAGAAGAGCCTTATACTTTCAATTTTAGTATAATTGCAACACTCAAAATCATTTCTCATAAACATTGTAGGGACATTGGATGAGCATATGCATCTACTTCTTCCTGCTCTAATTCGCTTGTTTAAAGTGGATGCTTCTGTGGATATAAGACGTGCTGCTATCAAAACATTGACAAGATTGATCCCTCGTGTGCAGGTGCCTGAGCTTTTTCCACTTTTAATGCTCTTTCTTGTTGCTTCTTATTTTTCTTCCCCTGCTTTTGACAAGATTGGTCTATGTTGTTAATAACTGTACAACAGTTATCTAAATCATTGCTTTGCATTTGATCAAAAGACCCAGTCATCATGTGTCATATTTGTCATATTGTTAAGGCAATTGCTCATTTCTGCATTTAGAAAGATGTTAAGAAATTGAATGTGGGGCTTAATCCCAAAATCAGCAGCACATTACCAATTTACATAATGTGGGAAATGTAACACATCCCCAGGTCTAACTCCTAGAGTGCATAACACTTATGGGAAGCCCAATATTGGTAAGAGAGTATTTGATACTGATTTTTTAGGAAATGAACCTAGACATAACTCAATCTTAGAAAGTAGCTTGGGGGGGTGGATAGCTCATGTTTTCATTAAGGGCAAATTACCACATATATGTGTTATTTAACAGGAAAAAAACCTATGCACATTTCTGCATATATAATCTGTGGATAACTGTTCTTGCATATGTTGTTTTTCCATCAGGTTACTGGTCATATTTCTGCTCTTGTGCATCACCTGAAGCTGGTTTTGGATGGGTAGGTCTATGCTATCCTTTCATGTAAAGAAAATGTACTTCTCTTTATTTTGTGTGTTTTGCTTTTTTAATGTATTTACTTATACGAGGCTTGGAAAATCCTCTTATCCAAGAATAGACAAAGAATAGGTACAATTATCTTTTTTTAATCGAATATCTATTTATCCACCTTTTCAAACTAAAAGACACGTAAAACAACGGTTCTTTCTTGCTTATTAGTTATTACAGACTGTTTGTTGATATTTTTTTGTGGTTTTATATTTTGAAAGTTTGTAGAAGCAAATCTATTACATTCTTTATGATGATGATGATACAACTATCAGATTCACTTTTTGCATCTTTTAGTCTCTAACTCTTTCCATAAAGTATTCTTTTGAAGTAATTTCTAATTTTCAGGAAGAATGATGAGATAAGGAAAGATGCTGTTGATGCACTTTGTTGTTTAGCACATGCTCTTGGGGAGGACTTCACAATTTTCATCCCATCAATTCACAAACTTTTGTTGAAGCACCGATTGCGGGTCCACTTACCTGGAATTATTTTCATATACTATATGTATTTTTTGGTATCAAAGGGTTATTGTCTTATACTGTGAATTGGGTATGCCATTTAATCTTCAGCATAAAGAATTTGAAGAAATTGAAGGACACTTGTGGAAACGTGAACCTCTAATCCTGGTGAGCACAGCTGCGCAAAGATTGAGTGGACGACTTCCTGTTGAGGTTATTAGTGACCCTTTAAATGATATGGACAATGACCCTTATGAGGATGGGACTGATTTGCAGAAACAACTCAGAGGTCATCAGGTAACTTTTGTCCTGTTGGTGCATTTTCAGTGACTTTTGTTGCTGGCATGAGCTCCTTTCCAAGGTATATAAATAGCATGCCAAACATGAAATACCTTTTTGCAGTATTGACTAATAATTTCATTAAAGTGAAATATATTGCATGATTTTGGTTGAAAATGTCATAAAATTTGAGTTTCTCCTTTGGCATGACTTGTGAAGAAGAATTGTCATCATATGATCTATTAGGCCTTTGCGATGACTTATTCAAGGGAAATGTTGAGGCAACCACTAATGTATTAATTTCGTACTCGGATGTCCAATATATAGTTGTAGTTTTTTAAAACAGATTATAAAATTTAAATGGATTTTCGATTTGATTCATCAATTTTGTTGCTTCCTCTTCCTGAAACGACATTGAAAAGTGTTTTGATTGATGAGATGATGTGTCTTCAGTACCTGATGTGTCCATGATTTGAGGGCTCACTGAATCAGTGTTGTTTAAGGCGCCAGGCAAGGTGAGGGCCTGAGTTGTCCTTCACAGAGGTGGAACCTCTGATGGTCTGACCCCTGAGGCACTGGAGGCATTGCCTCTCTGAAATAATGTTTTTTTTTTCTTTCTTTTTTATATGTGGTTTTTAAATGCTTTTAAACATCAAAATGAAAAGCCCTATCCTCTCTCAGTTTGTTGCAAATGATAGCCAGCAGCACCAAAGAGTATTTCTTGTTCTCCTAGCGGCAACTAGCATGTGTATTTCTCTTTTCACCCTTTTTCTCTCCTCTAATTCTTCCTTGCTCTTTTACCCCTTTAATTCTTCTTTTCTTTGCTTCTCTGCTATCCTCTTCTATTCTTCTTCCATTCTCTTCCCTCCTTTTCTATTCTTCTTTTCCATTCTCTTCCCTTCCAAAATGACACTATGGGAACATATTTTTATTTTAATTACCATGTATGAATGTATAATTGTATATGTATATGCATATGTATGTATAACTCTATATGTGTTTTTATGTATGTGTATATATATGTGCATGTGTGTGTGTGTGTATATATATATATATATATATATATATATATACACATAAATTTAGGCTATGGCATCTCACTTCACAAAGGCCCTCACCTTACCTTTTGCTTACAGGCATAGAGTACATGTGCCTCAGTTGGTTGACATCCATGTGCTAACCATTTAATGTCTGTGATTACATGTACTCCACTAACCTGTGAGTGCCACCTATCTCAATCACCGTAATTCCCAATGAGCATAAATACCAATCTAAACAGCCAAAAAAAAATTAATGTTTTTTTACTGAAGAACTCTCTATCCTCTTACGGAAAATTTCAGAGGTACTAACCATCAGAGGTTCTCACTAGAGACCCCGATGGAGGTAACCTTCTTTTCATCTTATATTAGGACCTATTGATCTCAAACACATTAGTTGTCACATGCACACACATCAGATGCATGGGTCTTGCATATGAAATTGTTAACACTTGACACAACACAGGTACAAGAAGTTCTTGCTTAATTGCTATCTTCTCAAGATTTTCAGAAACACAATCACACTAATCACTCAGTAGTCACAATTAGTGGATTCCAGATTTTCAATAAATCACAAAAACAATCAATAACCAATGTTTGGGGGAAAAAACAATCAAAATTTGCCAAAAAAAATACAACCCAATAAATTCAGAGCAAAATGAATAATCAACAAGCTACAATAACAACTTGCTAAAGAAAATTTAGCAACTATTGGCAATTTCAACAATTTTCCAAGGCTCTCAACTAGCAATGTACTTGTACCTTCTGAGGATTGAGAGATCGCATACTAGCAATGTGCCTTCTCTCTCCAATCCTTTGAGATATTCAATGAATAACACGGCATGGATAAATGGAGGGAGGGGCAATGGATGTTGTTGGAGTGAGTGGCATTGGTGGTGAGTTTGGAAAGAGATGACGATGGTAAGAAAATTGCGGATGAGGGAGAGTGTCCTTGTGGGGCTGCTCTATGCCGCTGCATCTAGTTATTTGTAAGGTACAGGTGAGATTTGAGAAAGAAGAAGATGAAGAAGAAGCAAACCAACTGAACTACATCCTTTACATGTAGTAGTTTGAGCATGTTAGAGGTGGTTATTTCTTCTCTAATTTCTATTCTTGGTGGGATGAATAACCCAGTTCCTTAACAATATCAAATCCATAATTTTTCTCATCAGGTTCCCATTCCATTCCACTAACATGCTCTACTCAATACTCCAACTACTTTAGTCTACTCTAACATCCTGCTACACTTTCTATTCTATTCCAGCCATCATTCATGTCATTTTGCTGTTCTTCTTTTTCTTAAACCTGTCCTTTCTATATGTAACAGATACATAAATATGCAAAGGATGTAGCATAGCACAGTTCGGTTGGTTTGGTTTTTCTTCTTCCTTTTTTGGCTAAAATTATTGACTGAACTGTTGGAACCAAAACATCAAATCTGTTTGGTCCAATTTTTCGATTAAAACCTAATTCATCTTTGTCCTACTCCTAGTTGATTGCTTCTTACAACATTGTATGGAAGATAAAGTTTTCAGTATCTTAACGATGATCTTTGTATGTTGATGTCGCAATCTTGGTTTGTGTTCAATCTCATTTGATTTCCTTATTTTTCACATTTCTAGCCCAGTATCATAACTAGTACATGCTCAGTCTTCAAATCAATTGAAACTAATACACAGCCTCTATATAATAGCTGTAATGACTTGTGATTGTAGAAATTGCTGCATCTTAAGAATTGATTTTTAAACGTATCAATAACTAAGATCATAAGGCTTCTGTTATGGGGAGCAAAGATCTGGTGAACTATTCTTAAGATTGTGATTATGTTGCTCATCAAAATTGATGAAACATATGTATGTTAAATTTTCTCCCTAATATGAGTTTTTGTACAGGTCAATGATGGTCGATTACGGACTGCTGGAGAAGCTTCTCAGCGCAGTACAAAAGAAGATTGGGCAGAGTGGATGAGGCATTTCAGTATTGAACTTCTCAAGGAGTCTCCTTCTCCAGCATTACGAACCTGTGCCAGGCTTGCTCAGTTACAGGTATAGTAGCAAGGAGTGTTACTTTGTGCATCTCCTCTTAATTATCATCCTAATGCATAAGTCTTTGCAGCCTTTTCTTGGGCGGGAGTTGTTTGCTGCTGGTTTTGTTAGCTGTTGGGCACAACTGAATGATGGTAGTCAGAAACAATTGGTTCGGAGTTTGGAGATGGCATTTTCATCCCCAAATATTCCTCCTGAAATTCTGGCAACACTCCTTAACTTGGTATGTCTGGTCTTCATATGGTGTATTCATATTAGTTTATGCCATATTGGTGTGTGATGAGAATTCTTTTTCTTTATCTTTTTGTGCTTTCTGCTTTAAATTTTTATTTATTACTAAATGCTGGTATACCATAATTGTAACCAATTACATTTCTCCAAAAGCTTAGATTGTTATGGTACAAGAATATACTTGATGATCTGCATCCTGAATCTCTCTCCCTCTGAAAAAAATTTATATAGTAAATGTTTTCATGGAAACATCCTCCTCTCAAAGCAAGGTTAAGGTTGCATGCATCAATTCTTCCCCTAGCCCACAAGTGTGGGATGCTTATTGTACTGGCTCATCCCTTTTTTTTTTTTTTGAACTAAATGTTCTTTAATTTGCTTGAGTATGGGATAATATGGTCGGTCAGAAGTTCTTTTAGATTTCTAGATCTAATGTATTTAATGTTATTTGCTACAAATTATGAATATTGTACACTTTTCAGCATGTTGCTTGTTTAAGCCGTCTTCTTGCATATTAGTATTATACTAAAAGAAGAGGTGGAGAACTGTAGGTGGCCAATGCTTGTCTATGCTAACCTGATCATGCCTGAGTTCATCCTGGGGGGATGATAAACCAATTTTTATGATATCAATGGCTACTAGAACGAACACTCAGTGAATCTCCTATAATATATACAATACAATACAACAATAAAGCCTTAGTCTCAAACAAGTTGGGGTCGGCTGTATGAATCCTCTAACAAATAAGCTCCCAGGTAATATCCCAATCACACGCCTTAGACTCCTTCCATTACTCGAATTTTACGCCTCCATTCAAGTCTATTACTAACTAAATCCGCATCAATATTTAAGGCTCGTAAGTCTCTATCTATTACTACCTTCCAAACTGTCCTAGGTCTACCTCGACCTCTCTTAACCCCATCAAATTATAAGAAAAAATAATTTCATTATTTTTAACTTGGAAACTTGTATTGTAGGTTAAAATGATTTTTTTTTTCTAAAAAGAGATTTTATTTTAACAAATTGAAGTTGAGTAACTAAAATGAGATAACTACTTAAGGGATTTTTTGTGCAACTTATTCAATACTCTACCAATATAGTGGATGCCTAGCTTTTATTAAATTGTTTTGGTCTCTCCTACTATTTTAGAAAGAGTCTCATTTACTTTTTATATATTTCTATGAACAATTTATTTTCTTTTGGTTTTTCAGATTGCAAGAATTGAGCGTTCAAACCCATGAGCTTTAGCCAAGATTTTCTTAGGAGTACTCATAATATGAACTATATCTTTATATTCTTTTTCTTCTCTCAAACAAATCAAATAGAAAAAGAAGAAAATTAGGATATAATCAATAGATTCTGATGAAGTTATAGTTCATATGCATTAAAATTTCATTTGTATGATAATGTTCAAAATTATATGATACTAAGAACACCA
>CAOGCB011271174.1:0-10443 GCA_948266635.1 Cnidoscolus chayamansa | reverse complement strand
CTTGGAAACTACAGTCTGGACTCTGGAATCCAACAATTACTATGAGAATTTAGTGAAACTCCTCTGGAATCCAACAATTACTATGAGAATTTAGTGAAACTACTCTGGAATCCAACAATTACTATGAGAATTTAGTGAAACTACTCTGGAACCCTGACAATTACTATGAGAATTTAGTGAAACTACTCTGGAATCCAACAATTACTATGAGAATTTAGTGAAACTTCTGACTTTTTAATAAATTCAGCGCCATAAGATTGTAGTTAACAACGCACCTCTATTCTAACAATATCCAGTGCTACACTGGTTACCTCATAATTCCTTTGAAACTACATTGTTAAATATCCAAAGAACAAAAAATTCAAAATAAAAGGATTTAATTCTGTGTTCTGAAAATAATCATCCTAATTGAGGGGAAAAAAAAAAGAATAAGAAGAAGAAGAAGCTTTTCACTGCCTCCTTCATTCAATAGATTCTTACTCTTTTATACCTTCAAAAATAAACTAGGGTTCTTCTTTCCATTTTATGCTTTTAATGAGAAAATGAAAAATCTCACTGCAAAGAGATTTCATAACATCTTGGATTTGTTCTTCCTTCCATATATGATAGAATGCCATGCGATAACTACAAATTTAGATAGAGATAGTCACCAGCTGAAATCCCATTGGGTTTGTTTCTCAGGCAAGTTGGAAGCTACAGCTGCAGCCATCTCTTCTTGGGTCGGTAAGGCGCAGCGATTATTACTTCAAAACAACGGGAACGGCGCTGCCTGCTCAAAGTAGTGTTGCTGTTGGAAAGGTAAACTGTTCAGGGTTTGTGTAAAGTGTAAATTTGTGGTCTCGGATTTGATTCTACAAGCTCAACTTAACGCTGAACGACGTCGTATGGTGTTTGAAATCTTACGTTTTATTCACGTAATATTTTATTGTAGATTGTATCTGGGATTAATTTTTCCATCATTAATATTTATTTTATTTTATTTTATTTATTTAAATTATCAGGTTACTATCTATTGTATTCTTTATATTTAACTAACGGATAACTATTTATTAATAGAAGAATTATTTTATTTTTATTAAACTCTTATTATCCATTTTATAATAAATATATTTATTATTTAATTTAATTATATTTAAAATCAAAATTTAAAATAAAATATATTATCACAGTACAAAATAGGAATTTAAAAAATTTAATAATTAAGGAATTAATTAATTGATATGTTAATTAGAATTTTTAAATTAAATTATCAAATAAATGAAAGATATTGACTAGATAATAATGTAATTATTGTTAAAATTATAAAAAAAATAAATATAAACTTAATTAATTTTAAAATAAATAATTAAATGTTTAATAAATATAAAGTTAATGAAAATTCTCACTAACAATTGAATTTATAAATAATTTTAGATTTCTTGATAGTTAGTAATACTACTCTTTACTTCAATATGAATTAATTATTATTTTTTAAAATAAATTTTAATAAAGAAAAAAATGTTATAAAAGAATAGTTAATTCAATTTAATCTTCTATTCTAATAATTTTTCTTATTTAATTTTGATCGGATAAATTAATAGATTAAATAAATTATTTTAAAATAAATAAAATATCAAAGAAAATTCTTCTTTTGTTTTGAAAAGGAAAAATTAAAACATTCTAATAGAGAGTTAAATTGAGTCCAATTTTAGACTTTTGACATTTCATACATACCAATTTTGGTTCAAATATTCCATGTAACTTAAATAATTAATTTGGCAACTTTAAAAATAAATAAAGAAAATTTAATTATAATTTTCTATATCATATTATAAATTTATATTTAAATTGAAAATATTGTAAATTTTTATTTAGTCCAGCCTTTAATCATTATATTCCTTTTTATTCAGTTTTTGTTTTGAGACTAATGAAAACCCTGTCAGGCCCCATCTCAACGTAACATGCTCCTGTATTGTAATTACTAATATCTAAAAGTAAAAAGTTGATAATCACCCTACAAAGAATTTAATAATTTACCTATAAATGCAGTAATATTTTTTTTCTTTGAAAAAATGGAATAAAAATATATATATCACATAAAATAATCTACCACTTGTATACAATTAATATATTCATGCGAATGCATATAATTTAATTACAGCATTTCATCTTGCTTTTCACATACCCCATTCGAATCATATACATCCATACTATAATTTAAGCAACACAATACATTTATATATATTCACGTTGCGAATGTGATATTCACTATGTATATAAAACATAATAGTTATAATTATTCTACACACAATGATTACTGCCGCTAAGATTAATACAATATGCTGCATAAACCAAATGACATCTCGGAGTATGTTATATTCGTCCAAAACTGTTCAAAGATTAGAAAACACTTATGTATCATTCTCTGTAAGAAATCCTTTCCAACATGCTTTGTCATCACTCACATGCTTTCTAGGATAACTTCCTAGAAGATCACCCATCATGTAATTGTTCCAAGCCAAGCACGCTTAACTATGAAGTTCTTATAAAAAGGTTCCCGAAAAGGAAGGTGCACCTTGTTGATATAGTTAGTACCTATCAAATCTCTTAAGCTATTCTCAATTATACAGTCTCATACCTACACAATCTCGAAATCACTCAACTATGCAGTCACATCCCTACACAGCCTCAGGATCCCTCTTTTTCGAGTGTGGGATCGATCCATTTATGTATCCCTCCACCTAGAAGCTTGCCAGAAGCCGCTCCTTGTCTGTGCTCTCTCTAGCACCGGCGATCACTTCTTGCCCTCTCCTGAGTATTACATGCCCACCAGCTTCCGCTTGGTTCGTCCTCGAACCACACCATACTAGGAGAGGAACTGGCTCTGATACCAACTTGTAACACCCGAAATTTGACAACTGCTGCCACACACCAACATATATCCTTTCCAACATGCTTTGTCCTTACTCATATGCTTTTTGGGAGAACTTCCCAGAAGGTCACCCATCTTGTAATTGCCCCAAGTCAAGCACACTTAACTATGAAGTTCTTACGGAAAAGCTCCCGAAAAGGAAGGTGCACCTTATTGATATAGCTAGTACCTATCAAATCTCTTAAGCTATTCTCAATTATACAGTCACATATCTACACAATCTCGAAATCACTCAACTATGCAGCCCCATCCCTACACAGTCTTAGGATCCCTCTTTTTCGGGTATGCGATCGATTTATTCATGTATCTCTCCACCTAGAAGCTTGCCAGAAGTCGCTCATTGTCCATGTTTTCTCTAGCACCGGCGATCACTTCTCGCCCTCTTCAGTTCCAGATATTATAATAATAAGAAGATGAATTATACTAAATTACATAATAATATTCTTCTACTGTCTCAAAATTAGGGTTTAATTTATTTTTTTTTACAACATTAACTTTACAATATTATAATGTTCCTAGTACATGCCAAAATATTACAAAATTATTCACATACTTCACGATGCTTGTCGTTACGTCTCTGCAGCCTCCGCAAATTACGGCCTCCAAGGACTGGTACCTGCGTATGGCAAAAACCAACATGTTGAGCATTTTTGCTCAGTGGGTGTAGATAATAACAATAAAATAACATTCAAATGTAAATAGTTTCCATTTCAATTTATTCGTCGATAATTTATGTACACTATTTCATATATCAAGTTCTAATAATATTTTTAGTAAGGTCTCAATCGTATAAATAAAAATTTTCAATCACTTTTTCAATACACAATTTATTTCATTTCACCTTTAACCCAAGAATATTATGCAGATACGATCATCAGTTATAGAACACATTTGGACCGAAGCCACTCAATCAAATACTTTTAAGCCGAAGCCACTCGGTTGATCAAACCGTCAATTATTGTGGTAAGCGCATAAAGCTTAAACCACTCGGGGTACCTCACTATACACTCGCACATTATGGTACCTCACTGTATCCCTAGTATCACATATTTCAGATCAATGGCATGTCATAACTATATACTAATCTTATTTTCTAACACAATAAATCTTTAGGGCTAATATTTAATTAATTATTTATTATTTATTATTTTTTAACCATGTATAGTCTTAATATTTTACAATCATAATATTTATTTATTTCTACGTGTTACAACATATTATTCCTTAGTCCATTTTACATATATTCACTAATTTATTAATATGGATTATATCTATGTTTCATTATTTTTTTTTCATAAATAAATTATGCTTTAATATTATTCATTTTATGCATTTCTAGCAATTCTATTTATATTGTTTTTCTATTTCTTTAACACATTAGACATTTTTACGTCTTTCTTCAACTTCTCTTTTTTTCTTTTTCTTTTTTTTTAATTAACCATATTTCTAATTAATTATTCTATTTTTAATTTCTCATATGTATTATTTCTAACTTTGCAACTCCCATGTTCCAAACCTAAGGTCCATTTTCTATAGCCCAACCTTAAATTCATATTGTTTCTCCATTGTCAAAGTTAGCTTATTTATATAAACTTATTATTATTATTATTATTATTATTATTATTATTATTATTATTATTATTATTATTATATTTATTTATTTATTTATATTTATTATTCATTTTATTAATTTTTTTTTTAAATTTCATGTTCCACATTTCACATTTATTGCCCAACATGATTACTTTTGCATACTCTATTTTTCTACACAAATTGAGTTCAAGATTTTTCCACATCCCATTTCACATCTTGAGATTCTTACAATTTCAAATAAAAATGGTTCATTCACTCACAAATTACAACAACATTTATCATCAAAATTTCATACCATTAAACATAAATATTATCAATAAAAAAATATATATTTAGCACCAAACCTTTTGTAGAAGTGGCTGAAATTTTTTTTTTCTAATTTCTTCTTCAAGCTTTGGTTTTCTTTGCTTCTTCTTAGCTCTAGGATTGTCCACTCTTAATCCAACTTACACACAAGTTTGAACACAAAGGAATGGTGGAGGAAGAAAGGAGAAATGAATGTTTTTTTTTTTTTTATATATATGTTGAGAAAGGGTTTGGTGATGGTTGAGAGAAGAGAAAGAGAGAAAGAAAGAAAGAGGGAAAGAGGGAAAGAGAGAAAGAGAGGTTGCAATGTGCCCACCCCACTTTTTCCTTTAAAACTTTCAACTCCTAACTCTCATAGGTGTTAAGTTTCTATTGGACAAAATGTGTCAGTGTTCCTTTCTTTTTCTTTTCTTTTTTCATTTTTTTATATTTTTTTATATTTTATTATTATTATTATTATTATTTTTAATTTTAATTAGTCTTCCCCATCTCATTTTATTCATAATATGGGTCTCCTTTTCCTTTCCTTGCATCATGATTTCATTTTTTCACACTTAATTTATTTGATATTCATTTTCTTTTCACATTTATAAAATATATAAAATATATAAAATATTAACTTTAAAAAATTCTAGATGTCTTAAAATTCACATTTATAGTATATTTAATATTATGTTACAAGTCACACCTAAAAATCGAAATGTTACAGTAGAAGTCTTAAATACTCATTCATTAAAGTACCAAGTCCTACTAGATAAGTTACTATTCATTTGGTATGTTTTACTATCATATGGTATATTTTACTATTCATATGGTAATTTCCAAATTATGTTTGATTCCTCTTTTCTTCTAATATGCATATGCAACTAAGTACCTTTAATGACTATCTTATAGATCATGAATGATACTCAATTTTAATCCATTATCTCATGCATATCTCAAGGCATTAAACCATGCAAATAAACGAAATGTACACATTTAAGGCATGCAACTCAAACTTGCTAAAACCAGAAAATGCAAATGCCATTTTCGCACACATATAGAATAAATGAACTTTTAAGTTATCTTATTGGCCTTTAACATAAACAAGCCATATACCATAATAAACTAGACTCAATAAGCTCTAATTTAAGCTATTTCTTGCAATTTTTGGAATTCATTTAGGTTATCAAATTACAAAAGGTCGCATACCAATATTTCTTGCCTAGCTACTGTTCGAATGTGACAATCTAAATGACGTGACATTTTTGACCATGCAAATGACTTTTGAATTTTACGAGCATGGTACCGTTGAAACTAGATTCAAAGAGATTTCTAATGATATATTATACATGTAATAACTCAAACATTTAGATAGTCAAAATGCAATTACTGTGAACCCCTAACTCTGCCTTTAAGATCCGATTCCAAAACAACCTCAAATTCATCATTTAACTTGCTTATCTTTCATCATTCACTTCATTTCTTCCATTAACACACAATCACCTCAATCCTACAGCAACTTTCCACTTCATTCAAGACATAAGAAAGCATAAAAAAGAAAAGAAAAAGCATGTAGAAGTACATGAAACACAAAAATAAAATAAAAGCTGAATTATCCATGCAATCTCACCTTGGAATTGTGTTTTCTCTAAGTTAGAATGCAAAAGAGAAGGAGAGGAGAAAGATTTTGACTATACTATGAAGAAAATGAGTGAAAACTGACCTAGCTTCCTCCCTTAAACAATATAAACTCAATTTTGATAATTTCGAAGGTAAGGTCCAATCAAAAGGTGGCATTTGCATGCTTATCTTTCCTTCCTTAACCCAATTTGCATCCTTTTCTTTTATATTTATTTTTACATCATCTTTGCATCATAATTGCATAAGAATTGCACTCATCATACACCATACTAATATGGATATGAATCATACACATGAAGTTTTCCAATAATAACCTTAACTTTCTATGAAATTCCATTTGTATCCTAGCTTACCATTTAACATACCATTGTTTTTAACTTCACTTAATTTATGTTTATGCATTTTAAACTGTACTTTATCATACAATAACATGTTAAACATGCCAATGCATCATCGTACACATATAAGTTCCATCTTAGAATTTCATTCAAGGCATTCAACGAAAGCATACCAAATTTGCATCTTTAATGCATAGTCACTTTTATAATAATCTTTTCATATTCTTTTCATTTCTTTCTCTATCAATACCATATCATATTGAATCCCTTTATCTATAGGGTATTCCATATCACATTCATCAAGTAAAAAGCATTCATGTATCATATCTCATTCATGCATTTCATGCACTAATCAAGCATTCGCTATTCGTATGCGTAAAATGCATGCACATAAGGATATTGTATGTGTGGATGTGAGACACCCTACCTACATGTACATACACTACAAAAAATATAAAAAAACAGTGATGAAATTTACTGATCAAATTATAGCAAAAATGGTTGGCAGAATGCATTACCGACCATTTAAATTACCGACATATAGATTATCGATCATTTACCGACAAAGTGTCGTAACTATATTTTTTCTTGTAGTGATAAATAAAGTAATCATACTAAACACATACTAAGAAAATAATAGATAAACCATTTTGGTTGTCATAAGAACATACATCTCATACTCCTAAAATTCATTTGTTTTCCATGCAAAGGAGTCATTGGAACATCTCCTAATAACATGGCATATTACTTATCCTAAGAAAATCTTATGCATTGATAAAATATATATATATATATATATATATCATTAAATTTTTGTATGATTTTTGGTATTAAAATTTTAATATAATAAATATTTTTCAATTAATTATAAAAAAATAATCATATTAAATGGATTTCTACTATTAATAATAGAGATGTGCAAAATTCTTAAGAGACTTGAACAAATCGATTCTTTACTAAGAACCAAGCTATAAACTATATTGGACATTGTATTGAAGTAGCAGCAAATTGTAATATGACCTCAAACTCACATATATACAATGATTGATATACCAATATATAAGGGACACACTAATTCTTTAGTGTGGTCATATTGATAATATTATTAGTATCAAATGACTTTTGATGTGCTAATGCTTTTTCACAAGTTTCCCAATATAACAATAAATATTAATATATAATACCCCCATATATCTACACTTTACATATATAGTATGGCTGATAAACAATTCTTGGTAGTATCCTTATTTTAGCTATGTTATGTATATAGTATTCTCAATTAGCAACACTATATAATTTTTGAACTTGTTAAAATTCTTTTTTAATTGAACACATGATAAATTATATCAATTTTCGAATAAAAAATATTTAAAGAAACTATAAAATGCATAAATACATTAAATTTCATCAAGCAAAATTTGCATAAAAAATGCATTAAAGCTTAATAAGAAGTAAAATAATTCTAATAACATATGCAATTATATGTTCACATTTGTTCATAAAAAAAATGAAAAGAAAAACAAATATCTTCATATCTTGCAAATTTCAATTGTCCTATACATCAAATAAATTATACGTATAAAATTAGTACAAAATAGCAAGGTATAGTTGCAAAAACTCAAAATAATTGTATGAAATATTAGATCAACTATAATAACTTTTTTAGCTATATAAGTCATCAAGATGTACAATTATTCAAATGTAACAATATTATAAGCACCTTACAAATATGTTATTTAAATTAAAAATACTAAAAAATAAAATGAATATTACACAAGCCTAAAATAATATAAATATAAAAAATCAGTTGTATTGATAAAAATACTTATATCAAGATCTCATTGTTGCTTGTTTAATCCGCAAATATACGGATCGCAATGTAGTAATAAAAAGATCGTTCCCACGAGGAACAAGTTATGTCCACCTACTACTAATTCTCAACTTTTATATTTACAGCACTATCGTATTTTTTTTTACTTCTAATACAACTTAACTAAATTACTTAATTAATCTAAATTAGAAAAGAGTGACAACAACATATTTTAAAATATTGATCATGCCTAAACGTTTTTCTCATTAGACAAAACTTGACTTTTTACGTAATCGCCTTTCTTTAAATGCTTTCGGATTTTGTAACCAACATTTCGGTATAAGTTAATGCTATTTCTTACATAGATATCTATATGTAACAAATTCCTTATTCTAACAAGGATTAATCCTATGGCTTGCCTTTTGATTATTGCAATAAGTTAGAATCAATTCTTGTTAAATTAAGTTAATAATTTTTCATGCAATTCACTTCACATATTATCATGTTAAAAGTAAATGTTATCTTATTGATGTGGTTGGTTTAATTTCCTTATGAGAGCAAACTCAGCCAACTAAATTTCAACAAAGAATCAACAAAATAACTTTAAAGAAATTCTCATTCCATAAAAACCGACATCCTTACGATATTGTTTTGATTAAGGAAAGTAAAGATCATTATACAAGAAACCTTTAAGAACAAGAAGAAGATTAAAGAAATCAAACTTCAGCCTCCGGAGGGCGTCACACCTCGAGGGATTTCTTGATATCCTTCTGGCTTGATCAACAAGAGTGACTTTCGCCTACTTCTGTGTATGCTTTTTTTCCTGAGTTTTATGCTATCAAAGTCTCTCTCTTTCTTTCTTCTTTTGGTTAGTATTTATAGGAAATGATGGAGGGTAGTTTAGGAGATGATTGGTTAGAAAATCTTGATGGTTATTACCGGTTTTCATGTCACAACCCCTATGACATGCCTCCCACAGAATGAATAGTGATTTCCTACTTCCTCTACAGAGAAATCACCACTCATCCTGTAAGGGATAAGTTTGCATCACAGCTCCTTAAAACCTGTATAAATTTTTCGCATTTCAAATAATTTAAAACTAGAATTATCAGTTCAATAAAAAACCATTTTCAACATCATCATTCATTTCAAAACAAAATCATGAAATGGTAAATCCAACATTAAACACTTTCCAAAGTATTTACCCAAATAAAGGTATTAATACAAACAACATACAAGTTTACTTAATTACAATACTGCCTCTATTCACATGATAATTACAAAATTATAAAATATATACATTACAAAAATCCTTGGGATACATCCACATTTATAAATACAACCTCTGTAAACTTTATCTTCAACTCACTGCTTACCTTGATTTCCTTTGCTACTTTCACCTGCGTTTATCAGGAATAAACGCTGAGTATATAACTCAGTAAACTATAACCACTCTCATAAGACATACAACAAATATCATTATTTACATACATATTCACAATATGTATTTCATTTATCAATACCATTATAAATCATTGACATCATTAATATAATCATCAACCATACCATCATAATGATTCTATAATGCAATGTCACAACACAATGTAAATGCATCTCATGCTATGCATTCTCCATGCTTATTTTCATCAACCATCTCATTTCATATTCAATTGGTGCACCACGGTGTCTTCTCAATATCATTGTATATAGTGTGAGTCACCTCTTGTGACACCCCTTGCCGGTTCCCGAATTAACCGCCGGTTAACCCGTTCCCCGGTTCGGTTAGCCACTTTGACGGTCTCTAATCACCTGTTTACCTTACCCAAACTACACATGCATATAGCAAAACTCAAACCAATTTA
>CAOGCB011270326.1:0-12702 GCA_948266635.1 Cnidoscolus chayamansa | reverse complement strand
GAATAGGGTTTCTGGGGTTTCTTCGTGTTTTTGGATGAAGAAAAGCTAATTCCAAAGATCAGGAGCCGTCCCAGCCGTCCCTCCATTCGAGAGAAAGTGGTCTATTTATAAAGTTTGGGGTAGCAGGGCAAGTTCCGCCGCGGAACCAAAGAGATCCGTGACGTAACCCTAGTTGTTTAATGAGTTCCGTGGCGGAGGTGAAGTCGGTGGCAGATTGGTTACCTATTTTGGAGACCTAGCAATCACGATTCTTTTACCTTGGGCAATCTCTATTTCTCAGAATCTTTGTTTTCATCATCGGGATAGGGTGGGGGCAAACTTCACGCGTCAACACAATTGTAATGCATAACACCCGAACACTTTTTCGATATCAAATTTTGAGTTTTCGATCAGAATATTTATAAATATTCAGAAAGTGAGTCGTAATAGTGATTAGGGTTTAAAATGTCAAGTTAAAAGAGTTTATGGACTAAAATATAAGAAATGAAAGTTTTAAGAAAATCGATGAAAAGCTAAAAAGAATTGAAGGACCAAAGTGAAATGCGGCTAGGGTTTGCCTAGAAACTAGGTCTGATCGCCGAACTTGAAGTTTGGTTATCGAAACCCAGCTGGCGAGGCTCCATTATAAATAGAAGTGGCAGCCGGTGGAGGAAAGATTTCATCCTCAAATTTTTCTCTCTAGCTGACTCTCACCCTTACAGAAATTCATTTTAGAAACTCTAAGTAAAATAGCTGGAATTGGAAGGAAAAACACATACAATCAAAGTTAAAGTCAAAGGGAGGTAGAGAGGAATAGAAAGCACAAAGGGAAGAGGGATCTCAATGGTTGATTCACTCAAAAAAGGTTTGTTCTCATTTAAATGATGATGGATGAGGGTTTTGAGTGAAGAGTTTATACATGCAAGGCCTGAAATGAAAGTTTCTAGAGTTTTTAAGCTAAAATGGAGGTTAAAGTTAAATTGTATGGAAAATGTATATTAAGGTCAAAAGGGAAATTGTGTTTTAAGTTTTTAAATCATAAAAAAAAAACCTCCACAACTAGCTTTGCATGCAAATTTAATGAAAGTGGAGAGCAAACCAAATTAGTGTAAAAGAATGCTTAAGTTGAATTGAGTATAAATTGAATTGAGTATAAATTGAGTTGCATTTTTATGTTATGAGCTTTGATGAAGTTGATGGATGTTAAAATGATGTTGAATGGGCTATTAGAAGTGTAAAAATGTAAATTTACAGATTTTGAGTTAGTAAAATTGTAAAGGAGCTCAATATTGACATTCTATCAAAATCTAGTTTTGACCGCCGAAACTGGGCTCATGTGATTGTGTTGTGGCAGCCAAACCCTTCTACCAGAAAAAGACTTTAGTCTTTGTAAGGATATTATAGGATGTTTGCATTAGAACACGATATATAATGCATTGCATTATTACATGATATATGAAGGGTAATGTTGAATGATCCATGATCCCATATGTTTATGTTACGTTATGGCTATAAAAAATATCCCTAGGAATATCTCTCTGAATGTATTATGAATGTTCGTTTGGAATGTCCCACGGACTGACACTTGGATCACTCATAGAATAGATTTTGAGATGTTCTATGGAATATGTATGTTATGTTTATGAATATTGTTGTCCCAAATATAAATGACCAAAAGGGGGTGAATTAGTCACTTTTTCAATTTAATCAAATTTTCAAGTTTTTGCTCTAAACTCTTGTGACAAATTGTGGCCAAATGCTTCTAGGACACTATCTAATCAGATCAGTGTGTAAGAGGTTGATTATCTTAAGATTGCAGAATACAAAATTAGCTAGCTAATTTTTAGCTTGTAAAAAAGTTACTATTCACGCTAAAATTAGCTAGGTGCTCAGGCTTACTAATTTTAATATCTACTTTAATAAATTCTCAATGTAATCAAATAAACATCAATATTTATCATTCAGTAATCTCAAAACACATTCATATGTAATTAAACTCAGTAGAATAGGGAAAAGAAAATTCAAACACTGGATTTTATAGTGGTTCGTCAAAACGGTCTATGTCCATTCTTCTCAAGCTTTCTCTTAAGATCTTCACTCCTTTATCTATCTGTCACATATGTTTATTAGGGCCTAAGAGATTAGGTGTCTAATTAGACTATATTTAAGAATAATAAATAAATAAAAAGTAAAAAGAAAATTTGAAAAAAGGGAAAACAGAAAGTGGACCGAAGCCATTTAAGAAAAAAAAAATAAAAGGAGAGAGAGAGGGACATCAGAAGAAAAAAGAAAAAGAAGAGAAGAAGGAGGAGGAGGAAGAAAAGAGGAGGAGTTTGGACAAGGGAAAAATTTTCAACAGGTTGGTATTTTAATTTAGCCGATTAAATTTGACAAAATGTATTTTAGTGACCTGAAATTTAATATTAAACCAACTGTGATTAAAATTGAAAATATAGAGATTTATGGTTTAGGTGTTTAGAACCATTATTTAGTGAGTTACTGTTTCAATATTTTTAAAATAGAAGTTTAAAATTAAAGTTGAGATGTATTATGATGCACTTTCTAATTAAAATAGTTTGAATGTAAATTGATTAAAAGAACTAGAAGTTTGAGACATGTAATCTGAAGCTTGAAAATTCTGTTTTAATCATAGATCAATTATGTGTAAATAGTGGATAGATTAGACAGTAGGTTTGAAGTTTAATAAGCATAAGGTTAAGCAAGAAATACGCCTAGACTAAGACATGATTTTTAGAACTGAACCAAAGTGACAAAGACAAGAGAAGAGAGAAAATGAATTAGATGTCAGTACTATGAAGACTAGAGAGATTGCTCTGTATAATAGTTGTATTGTGTTCATATTTTAGAGGACCAATTGATGTTCCAAAATAATGAATAATACACCAATAGAAAGCTGTGAATATTGGCTAAAATTGTTTAGAATGCTATTTTACCAAATTCTATCATTTAAGTTGTGAAAATACTATGAGAATAGGAGAAGGTCTAAAACTGTTGAAATACAGGATTTCAATACAAGATATTTGGTTTTATTTTTTATTTGGAAGCCTTAATGACTAGATAAAATTATGAAATTTTATATGAAACTTATTTAGGATGTTAGATACAATTTTGATGTTTTTTACTTTATCAAAATCATAACCTAAACTAGTAAGAAAAATTAAATAATAAGATATGTCATTGAAATTTTCAGGTTAGGCCTACACAAAGTACCAGAAATGTAAGTAGTATGTTTGGTACCCAAATGGACTCCAAATGACCTGAAATTTTGTGTACAACTTTAATTGCATGTTAAAATAATGCCTATGAAAAATGAGAATAAATTGGATGGATTTGTATTATGAATTAATTTACGAAAAATTAAAAGGTATTAAGGAGTAGGTTAGGCAAATAAAAAGAGTAAGGAAAATATTCAAATGATTTTAGATGGTAACCAAATTTGGTAGACAGCTTCTACAATGTGTTAAGGAAAGTCAGTAAAAATGTTAGACCAAAATGAATTGAATTTGATGGTTAAATGGAATGAAATCACAAGTTGTTGGCAATGGAAGTACCTTATCGAATAGTAGACTTTAGCTAAGTAGAAAATGACCTTAATGAGCTTGAAATGAGCTGAAAATTTAAATGACATCTTGAATGTTAAATTTTTGGAAAGTGTACAAAATTTTAGAGCAATTGAAGTTGAGTAAGATATTGAAACAAGATAAGAATCATAGGCGGTCCATAAGAATCTATATAAGGAAAGCATGGGAAACAAGTTAAAATGTAGGGTTAATGAATTTATATTATATAATTTGTTAACCATACTTATAGATACTTTTGAATGAAAAATGCCTATGGATGTTTGATGTGAGAAATTATAATGTGAAATAGGTACTCAGGGCGAAAACACTTCTACAGACCGAGGTAGGGTCGAAAGGGGAAAGGAGAAAAAAGGTAAGTTACGGATCATTGTGTGACCATGTGCACAATGATGGTGTGTGAAGTGTGTGATTGTAATATTATTTAAATTGCTACTATTTAAGACTTGGTGAGCAATTGATTCATAGTTTGGGGCCACCAGATGTATTTTCCCATAGAAGTATATTTTTAGGCAAGGACATGTGAGAATGGTATTTGATGTTGAACCTTTGAGTGCTTTGATTGTGATTATGAAATGTGATTGAAACATTGATTGGTGAATCTTATGTGATTGAATTGATTCTATAGAAATATGGATAATATACATATTGAGAGCATTTATTGATCATAATGAGCATGACAGTAAGGTAAGGCATATGCACATGATTTGTTGAGAGATGCTATATGACAGTGCATATGATGATGTGAGATACATACACATATCATACATTACATGGTGTGCTGGAGATGGGGATCACTTGTGAGACTCGAGTAAACTACCACATGACATATATACTTCTCGTCAGACTCGAGAATTGCACAGTATATACGGATCCATGAGACTTGGTTTGCATGTAGGTATATTTTGGGTAAAGCACAATATATATATTCTCGTGAGACTCGAGTATTGCACATATATGTGGATCTGTGAGACTCGGTTTGTGTGCTAGTTCCGTGAGACTCGGAATGGATATCTGTGAGACTCGGATACTCCTTATTGATTATAACCCAGAGATTGTGCACAATCAGATTATGAGATGTGGCCATGGGATGACAGGTGGATGGTGGGTGCACATCATGAATGCATTCACATCATATATATTGAGACATCATACATTGAGACATTTTAATATATATTACTGATTACATAATTCATTGAGTATGAAAATAATGGAATAATGTGATTATGTTGTGGATTTATGACAATGATGATATGAGATACTTGTTTGTCGATGTGCATGATTTAATTGCCACTATGCATGCTATTTGTGTTTTATGTGTAACTTACTGGGTAATTGTACTTAGCGTTTATCCCTGATGAACGCAGGTGAGAGTAGTCAACATAAGTAGAGCAATCAGTAGACTTGTCAAGTTTTCTAGAAGTAGTTGAGCTATGCTTGTGACATATATCCCAAAGCTATTACGCTGTTATATTTTGCATATTTTCTATTGTGTAACTATCACAGTAGCGCAGAGGCAGTAAATGTATAACTAAATGCACAAATTATGTGAATTGAAAAGGGCAATTCTGATAAACATGTAGATTTATGTGAATATCAATGTGTATAAATTTTATGAAAAAACTCTATGTCTTTTAGGGAATATGTTTGTCTTATGATTTATATCAGGACTTGATAGAATGAAATATGATAGGTTGACTTTCGTGAAATGAAGTTTTGGAAAAAAAATTTTATAGAGCAATGATCCGATATAATCTCTTACAGGTTGATTAGTGATTTCCGAAGTCATAGCGGAAAGTCATTAGTCAGTTTGTGGGAGGCATGTCTAGTTGAGGGCATGACATGTTTTAAGTTGGTATCAAAGCCAGTTCCTCTCCTTGTACGGTGTGGTTCGAGGAAAAACCAAGCGGAAGCTGGTGGGCCAGTAATAACTAGGACTGAAGAGGGCGGGAAGTGATTGCCGGTGCTAAAGAGGCACTGACAAGGAGGGGCTTCTGGCATGCTTTTAGGTGGAGGGATACATGAATAAACTGATCCCACACCCGAAAAAGAAGGATCCTGAGACTGTGTAGGGATGGGGCTATAGAGTTGAGTGATTTTGAGATTGTGCAGGTATGGAACTGTACAATTGAGAATAGCTTAAGAGATTTGATAGGTACTATCTATATCAACAACGTGCACCTTCCTTTTTGGGAGCTTTTCCGTAAGAACTCCATAATTAAGCATGCGTGGCTTGGAGCAATTATAGGATGGGTGACCTTCTGGGAAGATCTCCCAGAAAGCATGTGAGGGAGGACAAAGCATGTTGGCAAGGATATATGTTGGTTTGTAGCGGCAGTCGTCAAATTGAGGTGTTACACCAGCACTAGTTTTGACAAAGCCAGAACCTTTCCTCTGATTAGTTTGCTAACTTGATTTGTTTGAAGCTGATGACTCAGAAGATGAACCATTTACTTTCTCAGCTACCAGATGTGTTTTCTCTTTTTCTTTAGTGGGTTCATCCACAGTTCCCTCTCATGGAACTGTCTTTTATGAATTCTTCATTACAAGCAATCTGTCCAGCTTTTCTTCAACTCTTTTTAACTGAAGAGTGAGTTCATCATTAGCTTGATCCTTTTCAGGAGCCTTTCCGTAAGAACTCCATAATTAAGCGTGCTTGGCTTTGAGCAATAACATGATGGGTGACCTTTTGGGAAGTTCTCCCAAAAAGCATGTGAGTGAGGACAAAGCATGTTGGAAAGGATATATGTTGGTTTGTAGCGGCAGTCGTCAAATTGGGGTGTTACACCAGCACCAGTTCTGACAAAGCTAGAACCTTTCCTCTGATTAGTTTGCTAACTTGATTTGTTTGAAGCTGATGACTCGAGATGAACCATTTACTTTCTCAGTTACCAAATGTGTTTTCTCTTTTTCTTTGGTGGGTTCATCCACAATTCCCCCTCTTGGAACTGTCTTTTATGAATTCTTCATTGTAAGCAATCTGTCCAGCTTTTCTTCAACTCTTTTTAACTGAAGAGTGAGTTCATCATTGGCTTGATCCTTTTGTTTTGCAACTTTTATCTAGAGAGAGCAAGTTCCAAAGATTCCATGACAACATTTGTTGTTCTTTGAAGGGTATGTAACAATTCCCTGCTTTGATTAGTTGAAGTTCTTTGTGCTTCTCTCATTTCTTTTTTAGCCTCAAAATCCACCTTTTTTTCCTTTTTCAGTTTGCTCTTCTTCCCTATTTTTCTTAGCCACCTTCTTTGGCTCCCCTTCCTTTGTGCAGTGAGTCTCCTTGATAACCAGTAGTTGAGTTCCCACTCTTTCTTTTTCCAAATCTATTCCTAGGTTATCAAACAGTAGGGTGAGGGACATGGCATAAGGAAGTCTCCTCACCATAGAGCTTTTGAGTATGGTTTTAAAAATTAGGAAGGCTAAATTCAAGGGCTTTTTCTGAATTAGGTGCCGAAGAATGCACAAATCTAGTTTATTGAAGTACAAATGGCTTCCTGTTCTAGGGTAAAGAAAGTATATGATTATTGCATGAAGGATTTTGACTTGTGGAGGGAAGTGTAACATACTTGGTTTGTCATATTCTTTAGGAAGGTTAGGAGGCAAAAGTTCCCTAAAGTCAGCTTCATTTCACCCTTTTACAGCATGTACATCTTTGAAGGATCCTACATTGCTTCCTTGGTTAGGTATTCCTAAGGCTTTACTTAGTATTTTGACATCTATCACATACTTAGTTCCTCTTAGTTTTACTAGAAACTATCCTCATCATCAAATGGGATTAAGGTTCTGTAAAACTCTTGTATAAGCTCTGGATAGTAAGCCCTCTTCATTCTTACTAGATCTTCCCAACCCTATGCTTTAAAAAGTTCTAACAGTTCAAAATCACAACTTTCAAAGGTTTCCCAAAGGATGTATCTGGGGATGAACAGTGACCTCATGGATGCCTGAAGGTATGACAGCTTGGTCTTTTTGACAGAAGGTTTAGAGGGTTCTGTGATCTTAATCCCTTCATTTGATCTTTTTAGACTTTCTGTGGGAGCGTCTGAATCTGATGAGTCTGAAGAGGTGAAAGGAAAGTTTTCTCCTTTCTTTCTCATAGCGCACTGCTTGATTCGTACCATGATTTTCTCAGATGGGTTGAGAGAGAAAGAGCGAAGACAGACGCGATTGAAAGAACGAGAGAGAGTGTGTGTGTGAAGTTGGAGAGATTTATCGTTCAGAGTTCGGAGTGACTCTTTAATAGAAACATTTTTTTCCCATTTGAATGACTACTTAAAAGTTTCAAAATTACCCCTCTATTTTAATGTTTCAAGAGAGATAGAATGAAGGTACTAAGGACATTTTTGCGTCATTTATCAGAATTTTTGCAATTTCTCACTATTTTTTGAATTTGAACAGACTTTTTAGATTAGATTGCTACTTTTGGAATTTACTTTGCTACTTTTGAAATTAGTTTAGCTACTTTTGTTATCACTTTTACCAGGCTAATTTTTGGATACTTTTGCCTCATTGTGATTTCTTTTAACAATTGTTAAGAGCTAATCTATGAGTCAAACTATTATAATTTTTCAGTATGTGTTTTAATTTAAAGAGGTTATGCAAATGATCAAATCAATATATTTTTAACTTATCCTAAATTACTTGATTCAATCATTCCTAGTTCTCTGCTGATTCTGCAAAATGTTTCTTCATTTAATGGTTTGGTGAAGATATCAGCAAGTTGATTTTCTGTTTTCACAAATTCTAGCTTAATGTTTCCATTTTTCACATGATCTCTTATGAAGTGGTGCCTAATTTCAATATGTTTTGTCCTTAAGTGCTGTACTGGATTTTTTTGACAAATTTATGCACTAATGTTATCACACCTAATTGGAATACAACTTTCTTTAATTACATAGTCTTCTAATTGTTGCTTCATCCATAATATTTGAGCAACACAACTTTCTACTACTACATATTCAACTTTAGCAATAGATAATGCAACAGATGATTGTTTCCTACTATGCCAGGAGACTAAAGCATGACCAAGAAATTGACAAGTTCCAGAACTGCTTTTTCTATCTAATCGACTACTTGCAAAATCTGAGTCACTATATCCTATGAGATCTATGTTTTCTCCTTTGGGATACTATAGTCCTATAGACATTGTGCCTACAAGATATCTGAAAATTCTTTTCACAATAGTCATGTGTGACTCTGTTGGACATGATTGAAATCTAGCACATAAGCATACACTAAAATGAATGTCAGGTCTAGATGCAATTAAATAAAGAAGAGATCAAATCATACCTATGTACATTCTTTGATCAACTTCTTTACCTTTTTCATCCTTGTCCAATTTGATGTTGGTGTTCATAGGAGTGCCAATGTTTTTCATTTCTTCCATCTTAAACTTTTTCAGCATATCTTTGATGTACTTTGATTGGTTAATGAAGATTCTTTCATCCATTTGCTTAATTTACAGTCCAAGGAAGAAGGTGAGCTCTCCCATTAGGCTCATCTCAAATTTACTTTGCATTAGCTTTGAAAATTTCTTGCAAAGAAACTCATTAGTAGCACTAAAAATTATATCATCAACATAAATTTGTACAATTAATATGTCGTGTTTGTGATTCTTTATAAATAGTGTAGTATCCACTTTTCTTCTTCTGAATTTTTCAGCAAAAATTTGTTAAGCCTCTTATACCAAGCTCTAGGAGCTTGTTTCAGTCCATGGAGTACTTTGTCAAGTTTGAATACATAATCTAGATGTATAGCATCTTCAAAACTAGGAGATTGAGCCACATAGACTTCCACCTCTATGTATCCGTTTAAGAATGCACTTTTGACATCCATTTGATATAACAAAAAAATTTTGTGACATGCATATGCACATAACATTCTAATTGCTTCTAATCTAGCCACTAGTGCAAATGTTTCATCGAAATCAATTCCTTCTTCTTGGTTGTAACCTTGTGCAAATAATTTGACTTTGTTTCTAGTTACATTACCAAATTCATCCATTTTGTTTTTGAGCATCCATTTTGTACCTATGATTGAACAGTTTCTGGGTTTAGGAACTAGTTTCCATACTTTGTTTCTCTCAAATTGGTTTAATTCCTCTTGCATAGCAAGAATCCAAGGTTCATCATATTGAGCCTTTTCTGAAGTCTTTGGTTCTAATAATGAAACAAATGCAACATTTCTATGAAACATTGAAGTTGACTTCTAGTCATGACTCTTTGTGAAGGTTATCTTAAGATGTCTTGTTTGGAATGATCTTTATAAAACCTCCATTCTTAAGAAAGGTCACTGTGATGTGGTTCATCTAGTTCAAGTTTTGTCAAGTTAGGTTCATGATCTTGTATTTTTACATATGTTTGACTATTTGTGTTTAAGTTTTCTATAGCTGCATCATCTTTAGAGTTGAGTTCATTTTCCTTGTCTTTGTTTAAATTTAGCTTGCTAAAAATCTCTTTTATTTCTTCATCAACTAAATCTTTTCTTTCTAAGGTGGGATTTGGTTCATCAAAGACAACATTTACAGACTCTTCTATAGTTAAACTTTTTATGTTAAATACCCTATAGGCTTTACTATTTGTGGAGTATCCTAGAAATATTCCTTCCATTACTTTGGCATCAAATTTCTTCAAACTTTCTCTATTATTTAGAATGTAACACTTACATCCAAAGACTTTAAAATGAGATACATTAGGTTGCTTTTCTTTCCAGAGTTCATAGGGAGTTTTCTTCAAGATTGCTCTAATTGTAACTTTGTTTACTATGTAACAAGTTGTGTTTACAGCTTTTGCCCAAAAATACTTAGGAAGGTTATTTTCATTGAGCATGGTTCTTACCATTTCCTACAAAGTTCTACTTTTCCTTTCAACTACTCTATTTTGTTGAGGGGTTCTAGGAGCTGAGAATGAGTAGTAAATCCCTTTTTTAGAGCAGTATTCATCAAACAGGATGTTTTTAAACTCTTTTCCATGATCACTCCTAAGTGAAATGATATTGAGCTTTTTTTTTTCATTTTTAACTTTTCTACAAAAAATTTCAAATATCTTGAATGTTTCATCTTTATGAGAGATGAAAAACACCCAAGTATCTCTTGAGTAGTCATCCACAATCACAAAGGCATAAGCCTTGCCTCCTAGACTAATTGGGGTGATAGGTTTAAAAAGGTCTAAATGTAACAACTCTAGTATACTTGAAGATGTGACAACATTTTTAGGCTTAAAACTGGTTCTTGTTTGTTTTCCAAGAGAGCATGCTTTATAAGGATGATCTTTTTCAAAATTTATTTTATGCAATCCCCTAACTAGATTTTTCCTTTATATTTTGGAGATTAAGTGCATACTAGCATGTCCAAGTTTCCTGTGCCATAGCCATCTATTTTCATTTACAGTAACCAAACATTTTTCACTATATTGAGAGCAATCTAGATCTAGCATGTATACATTTTTATGTCTAGGAGCTACAAATAGTGTTTGATCATTTAAATTCACAATTTCACAATGAGTGGTGAAGAAGGTTACTTTAAAACCTTTGTCATAAAGTTGACTTACAATAAGAAGATTGAATTTTAGTCCATCAACCAAGGCAATATTTTCAATGCACGGTTGGTGACCAATTACTCCATTTTCAGTTATTTGTGCTCTACCCTTGTCACCAAATCTGACATATCCTTCATTTTTCAGGGTGAGTTTGGAGAAGTAGTCTTTTTTCTCAAGTCATGTGCCTTGTACATCCAATGTCAATGCACCATTTTCTAGAATCCTCTTTATTCCTTAAGCATACCTGCTAAACAATTTATCAGATTTTAGGTACCCAAGTCTTTTTGGGTCCTTAAAAGTTAGAGCTATTAGATATGGACCATTTAGGTACCCAAATAATTTTTTACCTTTGAGGATCCCTTCTAATAGGACATGAGTGAATCAAAGGATCAGTTTTATTGGAGTAAAAACATGTAACAGTAGGTAGATAAGATGAGATTGCTCTAACAAAGTAGCTTATGTATTTGTTTTGTTTAGACATGCTCCTAAATCCTATTCTAGATTTGTCATTTGACATTCTTTGTGACCCTAGAAGCAAGTCTAGATTTTGTTTACCTTTTGTGAATCTAGACAGGTCATTAGTCAATGTTTTTACCTGTTTCTCAAGATTTTGATTTTTCTTAAAGAGCATTTCACAGTTTTTGCTTGACTTTTCTAGACTAATTTTCTGTTCATTAAGTAAGACTAGTTGAATTCTAAGAGATTCATTTTCCTTCTAAACTTCTGTCAAAGAATTTAGCTCAATCTTTAGTGTCTCATTTTCTGATTTTAGATAACTATATTTTTCCTTGTAGTTTTTGTATTCATCATAGACTCTAGCAAAAATAACTTCTAATTCTTCTACATTTGGAAAGTCAGAATCAGTTAACTCATGATTAGTTCTGATTGAAGCTTCAGAGAGTTCTTCAAATGCCATTCTACAGACTTCAGCATCTTCTCTTTCATCTTCTGTGGAGCTTGTATCTAAAGCAGTCCATACAGCAGCTAAAGCTCTTTTCCTTTATCTTCTTTGCTTCTTTTCTTCTTCAATCTTGGACAGTTAGGCCTAATGTGTCCAAGCCTATTGCACTCATAACAGACTGACTCTTTCTGTTCTTTTTGATTAGGGGAAGTTGCATCTTCTCTTGGAATATATTTCTTAGCAAACTTCTTGTATCTTTTTCCTCCTTTCTTGAATGCCCTTCTGAATCTTCTGGCTAACATAGCCATTTCTTCATCATCACTAGAGCAACTTGAAGAATCAGATTGTCAATATTTCAAAGTAATTGATTTGGACTTTCTTCTACAGCTTTATCTATCTTTAAGGCTATATTTTTCTTAATATTTTCCTTTTCTGAAGAGTCCTTTTTGAACATCATCTCATGAGCTATTAGTGATCCAATTAGCTCATCATAGGTGCAACTAGAGAAGTCTTTGGTATCAAATATAATTATAGTTTTGGCTTCCTAAGACTGTGGCAGTGACCTTAGGATCTTCTTTACTTACTCTTCTTCATTAAATCTTTTTCCCACTGCTTTTAGGAGATTCATTAAATCAGTGAATCTGGTAATCATATCTGCAAGAGATTCTCCTAATCTCAAATAATTCATAATCTT
>CAOGCB011270177.1:0-12435 GCA_948266635.1 Cnidoscolus chayamansa | reverse complement strand
TTTATACTTTAATGAAACTCTATTAGATAACCACCCTAAAAATAAACTCTAGTCATGCCATAAAAACTCTTTAAAATGGGCTAGATAGAGGACTTTCGGTGGCGACTTGTGGTGACTTTTGGTACCATGAGAGAAAGTTTTGATGTATCGAAAGTCCTCCCCACTGCTGGCTAGCTGGGTTTCAGCATTTAAACTTTAAGTTCGACGACTAAACCTAGCTTTACAAGCCTCCCTAACCAATCTTCACTTTTAATCTCTTTTATTTTATTATCTTATATTCATATTCTTAAACTTTCATTTTTAATCATTTTAACCCGTAGTCATCATTCTGGTCTAATTTATGCATATTCTATGAATATTCTGATCGAAAACTCAGATTTCAACATAAGAAAAGTATAGGATGTTACATTCACTACGAAATTCTCTTTCGAATGTATTGGCAATGGGTTTGATAGTGAAGTATCAATTGAAGGTTGAAGCAGTCATTCATTTCTCAATTAGGCAAAGTTGTTGCCATAAGTTCATCCAACTCGAAAAATCACATTGCACTTGAATATTAGATCTTCTATTTTGTGGAACTTGATTATGGTAGAAGCTCCTCTCGCAATACATAAGCCCATCAAATAGGTCATATTTAGTGAATCTTTCATTCATTTGGTATTTAGTCCACCCAACATGAAACAAATCTTTATAATTGAAAATCAATAAATAGGACATCCTCTCATGGTAAACAGGTAACAAATTCCTACTAAACCATTATGATTTGTTCCTTATTTATTAGTCGTCAAATCATGAGGGTAGGTTTCTTCCTCCTCCTTATTAAAAATTCAACAAATTGCTCATTAGGACTTTACTTGATGGCCTTTAACTCCTTATAAGTATGATCCAATATAGTGTTGTATGACTAGTGGCAAACAAAAACTTTAGCAAAACTATTTTATTCTCTTTTGACATTCTCTACGAATGTTTTATCCAAACTATATTATTAAAAGCTTTAGTGAAATTATCTTATTCTCTTTTGAATTTCCTTATGAATTCTTTAGCCAAACTAGATTATTCTCTTTTGACTTTCCTACCTATACTCCATGATGTGATATCCCCTTATAATGACAAAGAGAATAGATGGGTGATTTGATCGACATCTAAACTTATTATTTTCTTGATGAGCAGATACCGCCTCACATAGACTATTAGGTCTCAAAGCCCATTAAATTTAGGCAAGGTTAACATTTATCTTGCTTTCCAATTGAACTAACATCCAGAGCCCTAACTTATCTATGTCCTGTACTCTTGAAGTAATTTCTTCTTAAGGTCAATTTCAAAACTCTTCATCTTTTTTTTAAGGCATGATATGCTTTATTCATCTTCTCTTCCTCCTCAATTGCCCTTTTCCCTAGGTATCCCTCTCTGTTATAGAGATCCCTTTCATTATATCCCCTTCTAGCTATAAAGGCATTTTGGCTTGGATGTGTAATTAAGTGCATTAGCTTAGATGTGCAATTAATCATGTAGAACTAACATGACTCTCCATACTATTTGCCAACAACTCACATTCATGATCCCTTATTCTCAATCTTTGGACATCTAACTCTTGAAGACCCTTTAATAAGTTCTCCATCTATTTGGTATTCTTTTTGCATGACTTCCTAATTTTTATGCAACCAAATGGGTAAAAGTCAATATAATGAGATGCAAATATGTGAGTATGCATGCTGATTTTTTCTTTTCAAAAATTTAGAATATGTTGAACATTGACTCTCTCATTTAAAACTTGAGAATTATAGGTGGCTAGAGTTATACCTTGTGGTGGATGAATGTGAGGATCATGACCTAACTAAAAAGGAAAGAGCATATCAACCCCTTTATTCCTTACTTAGTTGGCTTTTATCTCCTAAACATAGGAGACTTTCTTCATTCTTTTCAAAATTAATCTTACCTTAAAATCCCTCAAAATTATATGCATGCATCTTGATTTAGCTAATGGGCCTTTTTGGAAAGCCCATTAGATATTAGATTCATCTGATCCCCTTTTCCTTGACGCTTTAAGCCTATATTAGCTTAAAAACATCTAAGAATGGATCTTGATAGTAAATGATCCTATGCCTTGAACTTATGCCCATTGTGGCATTCCACCATCTTAAAAAAAAAGGCACTCCTAGCTTATTCCATCTTCTTTTTTATTTTTATTCGTCATGGTATCAACATCTACATAACACATCTTTGTGATTATTCTATGAACTTATAGTTATGTTGGATTCATCATCGGACCCCTCACTAGGATGTACATGGTTACAAGCATACTAAAATTAGGAGCCTATAAAGTCATTCTCATTATAAGAATCTCTTTCATATAACATAACAAGAGAAAAAGCCACCATGATTATCCAAGAATTAAGATGGAGTTATGTAGCTATATGTTGAACAATCTTAACACATACACTTAGAATAGGTTGAATGAGAACCCTTTTTCACCTTTCAAGTGCTCTTCACATATAAATCTACAATGAGAAATATGTTTTCCCTATGTCGGCCTCTACACTTCCATATCTCATATAATATCTTTGATGCAAAACACTCCCAATATCTAATTCAAGTCTTATTCCTCAATTATAAACTTAGTCTCAGTATACTTGGCATGCTTTTTGTTTGCTCCTTCTTGCATTTGCCAATTTAAACTACCATCGAAGGACAAAGTAGTTAAACTCTTTATTTAGGATATGCTATTAATGAAGGAGTAAACCACAGAAAATAATGGTTGAATAGGAACCCTTCACAAATAATGGTAGAAAGTTACCTTTAATGCGTTTTACAAAATTGTTCTTAGAGAGATGAAAGAAAGCAACTTCATAGAGATAACAAAAATCAAAACTAACAAATGAGAAAGGTCTAGAGATGAGAGGCCAAATATATATAGCTGCAAAATTTGAGGTCATATCTTGAGCATGTGAACCAAAATTCCTTAGAGAACCTTCTTGAGATGTTGTTTAAGCTTTAAAAATAATAAATATAAAAAAGGTGTAATGACAAAAAAAAAAAACTATTTGCTATTGATAATAAGATTTGGATTGCCTTAAGGTCATTGAAATCTTAACAAGCCTTCATGATCCTATACATCTATACATTCTTAGATCTCATACAACAACAAAAAAATATCCATAAAGGCATTCTATACATGTGGGGAGATAATGAATCTTCTCATAAAAAAATTGTGCATCCATCACAAAACCTGTAAAGATAGATTTATGATAGTCATATCATAAACATCATATATGCCTCAAGGGAAAAACATTTGCTATAAAATAAACCTTATAGAGATTTGAGGAAAAGCACATGAACACTAGGGGAACAAACACAATTGTTTCTCCAAAAAAAGATACCTACATGCCCATAGTATATCAAATTCTTAATTTGATTGACTTCTCTCCTATAAGACTGGAAAAGGGGTAAGGTATAAGCTACTAGAAGTAGCCTACTGAGCATATACATAAAACATATATAAAGTAATGTTGTCCCAAGTGTATATGACCAAGACGGGTGGATTGGTCACTTTTTGACTTTTCTCAAATTTTCAAGTTATTGCTATAAACTTGTAAGAAAAATTGTAGCTGAGTGCTTCTAATATTCTTTCTACCCATACTGATATGAATAATTTTGATTGATTCAAGATTGCAAAATGTAAGATTAGTTAGCTAATTTTTGCCTGTGAATTTGTTACTATTCACATTGAAATTAGCTAAGTACTTAGGTTCGCTAATTTTGGTATCTACCTTAATGAATTCTCAATGCAATCAAATAAACACCAATAAGTATCATTCAGTAAGTTCAATACACATTCATAAGTAATCAAACACAAGAGATTAGGAAAGAGAAAATTCAAACACTGGAATTTATAATGGTTCGGCAAAACGGCCTACGTCCACTCTTCCCAAGCTTCCTCTTGAGATCTTCGCTTTACTATCTATCTCTTTTAAACAAGTAAGAGATGAATCATTTACAATCCTCCAAGCTTCTCAAGTACTTAGAAAGCATTTACAAGTTTGATGTCTCCTTAAACTTCTTTAAGCTTGCAAGGTGCTTAATAACCTCTTTCAAGTGATGTACCCTCACTTAGACTAATCCTCAAAATGAATTTAATGTTTGTAAAGAATCACTCTCTTTCAATAGATTACAATTGAATGCTATAAGAAGAGAGAATATTTGCTAATGAAACTCTCAATGAATGCTTGTAAAAATGCTTAAATTTGTGCTTAAAAATTCCTCAATAATGTCTCACTTTTATTACCAAAAAATTAAAGTAAATGCATGCTTATATATCCAAGTTCCAGCTCAAAAATTTACAGGATTAAAGGACAACCAACGGCTAGAAAACTAGTCGTTACACTTCTGCAGTCTGTGCAGCAGTCTGCACAGTCAGAATGCTGTCAGTAATCTTGTGAGGCTCAATCCAAATTAGCTTAGCTAAAATTATTTTCATCTAGAAAGTAGTTAGCTAATTTTAAAAAGATAGCATGCTGATTCTAAAAGTTGTTTACTAATTTTATTTTTCTGTCAAGACTGAAAAAGACTTATTCTAAAATTAGTTAGCTAATTTTAACCATTGAGTTAGAATTAGGTATCTAATTTTAGCTTACTTTAAACTCGATTTTTCTTGACTTAAAAACATATTTTGAAAACACTCTAAAATCCTTTTTATGAATGAGAAATCATTGGCAGATCTTAGTCTCGCTTCTCTTACATGTTTTTGCCTAGATTTTCATGTCTTCATCTTGTCTTTCATGGATCTTCACGATGTTTCCATGTCTTCTTCTTCTTTTGATATACTATTTCTTGTATTGTCTGTAATGTTTGAAAATCTGTTAGCATATATCATTAAGTTTTGTTATCATCAAAATAGGTTTTCTCCTTATGGGGTCAACAATCTCCCCATTTTTTATGATGACAAAACTTAATGCTTACAAGGAGAAGTCTATAGCATTATATTATAAGTATTTACATATTTGAGTAAAGAGACAATATGCTCTGTAAAAGAATACTCCCCTTGAGTTTATGCTTGATAATTTTTAGCTCCCCTTGAAGCATAAGTTTTTGTTTACTTGTGATTTTAATTAGTTCACACATCATCATGGATCAAGATATAATTATGCCATACAAATTCATTTATAGATTAGTAATTTACAATTTATCCCTATTATTTCAGTTGCTCATTTTAAAACTTCAATGATTCACAAGTCAGCAGCAACATAATCAACACATAAGAATGAAACAACGACTCAATGATCATAAAAATCAATCTCAAATCTCATAAGACTCATAAGAATATTCCAAAATGATTTAGATTGATATCCAATTGAAAATCTAACATTCAGTTCATTAAATATATTCTAAATATTCAGCATATAGATTAATTCCTAAATATTTCTCCTAAACAGCATATTTTTCTCCCCTTTTTGTTAGCCATAAAAAAGAAACAGGGGCAGAAAAGAAACATATAATAAACCTAGAAACTAATTGTTCAGAAAATAATTAAAAGGATTTGGCAAACATTCAGATATCAAAGGGCTTGGTAGCACTTCTAGTTGCTCCAAGTTTGACTGTCATGGTCCTAAGACCATGTCTTGCACTCCTTCTCAGAGGTGCAGCAGTCGTGGAGAGAACTGGTGGCTTGGGCTTTTCGAAGGAGAAGGAAGGAACTGGTGGTGGTGCAGAAATTGCAGGAATAGAGACTTCAGGAATCTCTGGAATTTCAAGAATAGAAGGCATTGTGGCTTTCTTAGAAGATGAACTAGTTACTTTCCTGGTCTTCTCATCAAGTTCTTTCTTACTTGTGAGTTCATCCTGACCTTCACAAGGTCTTGAGGCTTCCTCATGAGTGCTCTGTTGTTTTTTTCCTTCTCTACATACTCCTATTGTGCTATGTTGATTGTCATTGCAAGTACCCTGTCAAGCTTTTCTTCAACTCTTCTTAAATGAAGTATGAATTCTGCACTGGCTTGATCCTTCTGTTTTGCAGCTTCTGTCTGGAGTTTCAGAGCAATTTCTAGAGTTTCCATAACAACATTTGCAGTGCTCTTAATAGTGTTCAACATTTCCTCATGCCTATTGTGCATGGTTTTTCACTATCTTTCTGTTTCCATATGCTCAGTTTCTTCTTTTTCTCTCATATTCTTCATTTTTCTTAAATTTTCTCTTTGGCTCCCCTTCCCCCTAAAACTGTAAGTTTCCTTGATCACCAATAGTTGAGTCCCCAATTTTTCATTTTACAAATCAATTCCTAATTTTTCAAATAATGGGATAAGAAACATTCCATACGGCAACTTCCTTACTGTTGAGCTTCTAAGAATGGATTTGAAAATAAGGAAGGCTAGATTAAGAGGCTTCTTCTGGATTAAGTACAATAGAATGCACCAATCAAGTTTGTTAAAATAGGAATGGTTCCTTGTTCTTGGAGAAAGAAAATAGATGATGACTGAGTGAATAATTTTTATTTTCTGAGGAAAATGGATCATGCTTAGTTTCTCAGATTCTAAGTGCAGGCCAAGAAATATGGATTCTCTAAAATTAACCTCATTGTATCCTTTGACACTGCTTACATCCTTAAAGGATCCTACTTTGCTTCCATGATTTGGTATTTCTAAGGCTTCACTAAGGGTTTGGACAGACACACAAAATTTGCTTCTTTTTAAACTAACACTAAATTTCTCTTCATTTTCATTAACAGTTAGGGTTTGGTAGAACTCCTGGATAAGTTTTGGATAATAATTTTTCCTTATTCTCACTAAACTTTCCCAACCCTATGCTTGAAATAACTTCATTAATTCGAACTCAAGCCCTTCAAAAACATTCTAGATTTTGTACCTGCGCGTAAAAATAGTTATGATGATTGCATTCTGGTTAGAATTTTTTGCCTTTTTGGTTGACGGTTCTGCAGTTTCAAAAGTGGAGATACCTTTGTTGGGTCTCGTGAGACTCTCTAAAGGAATATTGGACTCAAACGACTCTAAGGGACTTGAGTAGTACATTTCTCCTTTTCCTTTCATAGCAGGCTTCTTAATTCTAACCATGGTTTTAGATGGTTTTTGGGAGGACGAGTACGGAAACAGTCGAGAGAACGAAAAAAGATAGGAAACTAAAGAGATATGTCGTTCAGAGGTTAGGATGGTTCTTTAATAGGAAAATTGTTCCCGCTTAAATGAGTATTTAGAAATTTCAAAATTATCCCTCTGTTTCAAGTCTTTCAGAAAGGTAGAATAGGGGTACTAAAGTCATTTCTGTGTTACTTATTCGAGCGCATGATTCCTCACTACTTTCTGAGTTTGATAGTCTTTTAAAATTAGCTTACTAATTTTGAAATTAGCTTCTCTAAATTTATTCGCATAGAATTGGTTATCTAATTTTGTTATGACTTTCAGTAGGCTAGCTAATTTTTAAAAATCTTCTTATCCTTATAAAGATTACTTTTAACAATCATCAAGAATATTTCTACACTAATCTATGAGTCATAGCATTATGGTTATTCAGAGTTTGGTTTAATTCAAAGAGGTTATGCAAATGATCAACTCTAAACAGTTTTAACTTAATCTATATTACTTGATTCAATCATTCCTAGTTCTCTCCTGATTCTGCAAAATGTTTCTTCATTCAAAGGTTTGGTGAAGATATCAATAAGTTGATTTTTTTGTTTTTACAAATTCTAGTCTAATATCTCTATTTTGTACATAGTCTCTTATAAAATGATGCATGATTTCAATGTGTTTAGTTCTAAAGTGCTGCACATGATTTTTTGACAGATTTATAGCACTTGTGTTATCACATCTAATTAGTAATTTGTTCGGCATCTTAATGAATAGACATTAGGCCCAAGAGGGAGACCTAAAAAAGTTCGGACCTGGACCTAAAAGGCTGATAATGGGTCTATGGGCAAAAATGTCAATCGGCACTACAAACATGATACACAGTGGAACATCATGTCTCGCCCACGTTAGACAGAGACATGTCTCTCGGTGCCATCTTATACCACAATATAAGGGACAGCCCCCCTGGACACCATTGACTGGACCATTTTGTTCTCATGATGGTTGATGCAGCCTGGCCGCTATAGACAGAAACTTAGCATTGATCTTAGCCCTTCAAGTCTCATCAAGATTAGATCTACGACGCAACAAGGTGCTGGCGTGGCTGGTATCATATGCCCCGTTCAGAGCTTCTGTGCCCATGCAAGAAAGTCCAGATTCATAGGGCAATAGGTGCCATTGGATTTCACTCTCTTTCAATCTCGGTAGTTAGATCTGGACAGTCACTTCCCACTAAACAAAACCATATTCACATCACAGTCCTTTTACCTCGAGCAGCCCATTAGGTGCAGCTAAGCCGATTGACGTATTTAATGCTATGCATATCTTTAAATATGGACCGTTAGATGGCTACTTTTAAAGAAAATCGTCCAGATGAGGAAGAAAATGTCCTATAAATACCTCACTACACACCATTCAAAGGGGAGCGAGGGCTTCCTCTTCTAAAAAAGAAAAGAGACTCTTGGCTTAAAAGAAAGAAGGAAGTTAGCAGAAAATCTGAGAAAAAAATCTTGAGGGTGCACTCTTAAAATCCTTCTTCAAGGAAATCTCTAGGAAGTATGCTTTGGTTTCTGACTTGATCTGGCAAGACCGTAGATCTCAAGGAAGAAGAGCAAGGCCCGGAGAAAAGAGCTACAAGGAAAACTCAACTAAAAACTCAACTAAGCAAGAAAAGAGAGTTTACTAAGCTAGAACTCACGTGACCATCTTCTCTAAAGAGCTTCTCAACCTAAAAGAATCTCTCAAAATCCACTAGGTAAGTTATACTATCAAACATTCACATCACAAAACAATATTTTTACCAATTTTAACTTGGCTTTCAAAGAAAACTTTGAGCAATCTTTTTAAAAGATAAGAAAGCTCTTTTACTTGGTGGATTCACCCTTTTCAAAATAGGTTTCAAAGATTTTTAAAAATATAGACGACTCAAAAGACCCCTTCTCCCATTGAGGATAGGATTATTCATCCTTGAATTAGTCCTTTTCTCATTCGTGGGAATATCAAAAGATCCTATGACTAGGTAAAGGGAGGATCAACATTTGAATCCAAAGATTGTTGCTGTCGGTGTAATCACAAAATGTATGACTAAAGAAAAGCCTATCCTTTGGGAACGAAATGGGGTGCCTAATATTTTCCCCATATGTACAAAGAATCTTGGACCAGAAATTTCCTAATATTTACCAGTGGCTTATCTTAGGATGAACAATGGTTTTCTCTGGTTTCCCTCAAAACCGGAGTACCAACCCCCAATCCTCTCATCCCACGACAAAATGCGTCTCGCGGGCGGACGATTCCCTCATGACAGCTGCCACCTCATTCTTATAATGCAATGGCTTCAACTAGTCTTGCCAACACAACCTATATATATTATTCTATTGCTTTTCTTGTATTGTTATTTATTTTATTTTTCTTTTCTCATTATTCTTATATTAAATCTTCTATTTCAATCCTTTAGAACTATTAATTATTTATTTTAGACTTGCTTTCCGCATATTTTCATAACAATTCATTTTGAAAATTTTAAATTCTAAAGATAGAAAATATCGGATGTTACACCTAACATGATTAGACCAAACATAAAAACATTTCATGCAATATTTTATGGGACCAACCCTTTGAAAACAAGTAAAAAAACTTACACAAACTTCAATTTATCATTAAAAACAATTTAAATTTAGTCAATTTTCTTTAAATTTCTTTGGAAAAGTTCTGAAGTTCAGAATTCACATTGAAAAGAGAATAAATTTGAAATTTCTTCTCCCAAACTGAGCTACAATCCTTATAACTGAGTTGGTTGAACCAATTTCAGTGGTTGAACTTAAGTTGGACCAATTTCAATGGTGGAACTTGAGTTCGACAGTGAAACTTGATTTTTCTTTAAAATTCATTTTAAAATCCTTAAAACACTCAAAGACCATCTTACCCTTTAGTTACTCTTTTAGCACGAATTCTAGATATCCCATAGATATACAATTCAAAAATTAGAGTTTTACCATCAGAGAGCTATTACAGTTATACTTGGTCATAGGTGCATGCCCTATAGACGTGCAATTTAGACACCAAACATAAAGATTCAATTCTAATGGAGACCAATGATGTGAACTTATAAAATCTTAGTACTTAACACAAATTTTTTGTCTTGAATACAGGTCTCCAACCAAAGGCGATACATATCAATATGGTCACGATTCAAATGATGGCTAATGCTAAATATGGTTGGTATGTATGGAATGCGGTGAATTGGTTGATTTGTTATTGCATGTAAACATCCATGAGTGTATCAATCAGACACACTAAATGATAATGTCAATCAAAATGCTATGTTATCTTAATTCATAGTAGATCCTAATATATATGATTCGGTATCTTATTATTCATTCTTCATTAGAAGTTTATCACGTATCGTTGGGCTCTATTGAGATTGTCTCCTATCAAAGCTATCTGATGCCTATAATTAGAGGTCAGATCTTCTTTCACAAGGTGAGCTATAATCTCTTGCTAGCTTATTATTTGCTAAGTTTTTTTGTTCCAAAAAAAAATAAATATTTTTGCATTTTTTGGTTTGTTAGGCACGAAAATTAGTCAATAAAAAATATTTTCATGGTCAAAAGAAAATTCTTTTTTTATAAAGACAATTATTTTTCTGATTTTAACAATCATATTAACAATTTTATATAAATTTATTGACATTTTTAAATTTTTTAATATTATAATTAAATAATGAAAATAAATTATTTCAATTAGAAAATGAAAAACATTTTTACAGAAAACATTTTTATATAAATTTATTTTCCACAAATAAAGGAATCCTTAAGATAAAAGATATTGTTTAAACTAATTAATCCCTCTCCTTGGCAGTTTTGCACACCCAAATTCACCAACCATCAAATCAGTTCAATAATAATATACAACAACAACAACAAAGCCTTAGTCCCAAATAAATTGGAGTCGGCTATATGAATTCTCTAACAAATAAGCTCCCAGGTAATATCCTAATTACACGCCTTAGACTCCTTCCCAATCACAAGTTGGGGTCGAATTTTACACCTCCATTCAAGTCTATTACTAACTAAATCCGCATCAATATTTAAGGCTCGTAAGTCTTTGTCTATTACTACTTTCCAAACTGTCCTAGGTCTACCTCGACCTTTCTTAGCCCCATCAACCATTAGGTTCTCCCTCTTGCGGACCGCTGTATTGGGAGGTCTCCGTAAAACATGCCCAAACCATCTAAGTCTTCCTTCTCTCATCTTATCACCAACCTCCGCTACATGTACTTTCTGACGAGTATGCTCATTCTTAATTTTATCCAATCTAGTATGACCACACATTCATATTAACATTCTCATTTCTGTCACGCTCATCTTATGAATATATTGCCTTGTAGGTGTCTAATCATGCACTATCTTTTTTCTTAAATTTTTTTTATATACCTATTTTCATTCAAAAGTACATATAATTGAAATAAATTTTAAAATTGGGAAGTTAGTGATATTTTTCTTATTATACTTTTTCCCATATAATAAGCTATTTTATTTAGTTATTAATGTTTTTTTTACTTAATTTACTTAAGTTTTATGATTACAGCACTATATAATATTTTCTTAATTTTTCAAATTAAAATTTGATAAAAGAGGCATCAGAAAAATAAAATAGGATCAAATAGTTGATTGATTCGAACAATATATAGAGTAAAATTTAGACAAAAAGTTGCATAAGGGACGACATGGATAGTGTCGCGAATTATATAAATTCTTTGATGAGTTAATTTTTTATTTTTAAATATTGATGCGGATTTAGTTAGTAATAGACCTGAATGGAGGGGAAAAATCCGCATAATGAAAGGAGTCTAAGGTGTGTGATTGTTGATATTGATTGTGATCTTATTTGTTAGAGGATCCATACAGCCGACCCCAAACTTATTTAGGACTAAGGCTTGTTGTTGTTGTATTTTCTCCTCTGCCATGTATATCAACTTTTAAACTGTGAGGGTAATTTTCATATGGGATATAAATAGAAAATCTTAGAAGAGAAAAGAGGAGAGCCAAACGTGGATAGAGGTGGAGAGAGTATGATTGAAGGAGAGAAAACTGGGAGAAGAAATTTTCTCTCAATGTTTCCTGCAGGAGAGAGAAAGGCAACAATTCTTTCATGCCAAAGAGGGGATTTCCATATGAAATTTCACCATCTAAGTTGAAATTCTCTTGGATTTTTCTATCTTACCTTCTCTATGTCCATTTCTCTTTATTTGATGAATTCTCTTGCAAATATGGATTGTGAGTAATTTTCCTTAGATTTCAGAGATTGGAGATATGTAGTACCAATTTTTAATCATGGGTTCATTCTAATTTTAATCAATGAATTG
>CAOGCB011269915.1:0-41790 GCA_948266635.1 Cnidoscolus chayamansa | reverse complement strand
ATATATATATATATATTTCTTCATTCTTGCAACAAATTTTCTCTCCCACTAGCTCAGCCTTGAAGATTCAGTCTCTTGTTTCTTTCATTCTCTCTGCAACTACATACCATGAATGGGTATGGAGATGAGAATTCTTGCTGCTATTTCCATCCTAAAGAGATTGTTATTGGGATTTGTCCTCTATGCCTAAATGAGAAGCTCCTTGTATTGGCTGCAAAGCAAGGCCAGCCTCATCAAGCTTTCTCTACTCCCACCAGGAAGCCTTCCATCAGCCTTCCTAAGATCTTTGCTTTCGGTTCTCTTCTCAACAAACTTGAATTTCGCCATTGGAAGTCTGATAATAACTCTGACAAATCTGATGCCTCCACCAGTCCTGAAGGTATGTTTTGTCTTTTTTTTTTTTTCCTTGTTGTAATAGTTTATAGTACCATTTTGGGACAGTTCTTCAGTTCATGAAATTCCACCAAACAAAAGAGAAACTAAAATATGACTTGAACTTGTGTCCCTATCTGCTGAACTGTTGTTCGTATAAACAGTATAATGACAAAAGTAGAGTCAAAATTCTGCATCTCTCCACAGAAGTAAAGATACTTATTTGTCTTGGTTAATTCTGAAACTGCAACTTAGCAAGTAATTTTATGATAATGAAACTAGCAATTCCTACATGGGTTATGATCACATAAAATGCAAGAATAATTACTATTAATGCATGCAGAGAGAGAATCTAAAATCTGAAATGGGGACAGTTTGGGTGCCAATTTAGTTTCTTGCTCATCATGTTCTTTTAAACAGCATGAAATATTGCTGGTAAACTGATATTTGTTGTTATTTATAGAAGTTGATGAAAAAAGAAAATGACGAAAAACAAATATGCTTCCAAGCAGATGGTTATAGTAATTAACAAATTAATTGAACATGTTAATAACTTTAATTTCTTTAGATTTGAAAATGGAAATCCATAATAATCTGACATTAGGCTTCTGTGCTTTTTCTGCAGAGTCCTTCATATCAATAAAGTTTGAAGATAACGGAGCTGCCTCGTGGGAAAAGGGAAGTGTCTCTAAGAAGGTCACTGTGGAGCAAAGTCCCAAGACTTGGAACCATGATTTGAGTAAAGAAAACAACAAAACCAAAGACACCAAGGAGACAATGAGTGTGATAGAGCATTCAAAGCCGCGTGGCTCGCTGAGGTGGAGAAAAAGGATTGGTCATCTATTCCAGGTAATCAGATGGAAGAGGTCTAACAGAGGAAACAATGTGTGCCACGTGGGCACCAAGGTGGAAGGAGTGAAGGTGAGGAGAGGGTGGATGAGGACTCTGACAAAGAGAAGAACCAAAGAGTAAAAGAAAGAAAAGAAAAGAAATTAATTTGCATAGAAAATGAGATTTATATATCATATTCCTCTCTCGTGGGTTGAGCCTGTAAAGTTGTGTATTATTAAGGCAGTAGAGTCAAATTGCTTTACTTCTTTCGTTATCACTCTCTTCTTCCTACCTACAAAGGAGCTTGGCTTTGAGATGCTTCATTTTCTTTCTTCTTTTTTCATCATTTTTTTTTGTGTTCGGAAATCAAAGGGATTTTACAATACCATGACCTGTGAAGTTTCCTTTCTGGAAAAAAATCAACTTTCTTTAAATGGGATACAAATTGTAGGGAATGAAAAATAATTTATTGGATTGAATTAAACTTAGTGATACTTTCTTGAGATTTTAAAATTCCTGATTCTAAATAAGTTTTCGGATTTAACTATGAAATCTGAAATGCTTTTAATGTTTTAGATGGATGGATATCAGAGAACACTATCTAATTAGTAAATTCTTGCGGTCTCTTGCTATTGCCGCAATTGCACCATAATTATAAGCTTGATTGACTATAGCTATCCAACCGCATTTATTTTGATGGGGCTCCATTCTTGTAAGAAACTCTTTTAAATCCAAGTTGAGAATATAATGTAAGTATGATCATATATGGATGGATAGGAGACAATATTATCATTATATATTCATAATTAGAACATTTGTCTTGTAGTAAAAAGATTAAGAATTTACATCTGTGAGACTGTACAAGCGTTCCTCCTTTAGAAAATAACTGCAGAAACCCATGTTAGGTGCATATTAAAGGTGGGAAACAATGCCGAATAAATGCATAGTGTTGGAAACTTGTCTTATAGTTGTCTTGTCTAGATGGGTACATAGTATATCTTGCTCCTTCTAATGGGATCGTAAAGTTCTATCAAATTGCTGATTATGTGTTTGATGAAAGGTTCATTTTAATTATCATCATCACCCCTTTTACATATTTGCATCCCCACGTATGACACTTTGCCTTTTCTTTTCTCTTACTGTATCTGTATGTGAAAGCAGGCAAAAGAAGCCTCGTTTGTTGTCTAGTGCCCTTCACCAGCATACATGTAACGTAGTGCCCCATTTGAAAGCTAGCCTTTAGCCTTAGGACCATTCTCCCTATAGGACCACTGTGAATGTTAAGAAAAGTCCCACACAGAGTGATCGAAAATGACAAGACATTAACTGTATATCTAACTCCACCAACAATAGTACAAGAAGAAGATGGTGTGGATACAATATTTGTAACTAAGAATATATGTCATACTCAGAAATTGCTAATTCTACTTCCTTATTGAAATATGATATTCATACTTAGGTATTCTTTCGATCACCGATTATATAAATGGAAATGTTAATTGGGTATTGGCAGGCACAAACATTAACTAATTGGTGTGATGCAAATGAGAGCATGTGCATTATATAAGGGAGGGGGGGTTGAGTATTAAAGAAGTGGAGAGAGGGACATAGCTGTGTCATCCACCAAAACAAATAAGAAAAAGCTTTCTTTAGATGTAAGAAAAAAAAGGATTTAGGTGATAGGTCCAGTGCAAATTTTAAGTCAAAAAAACTTTTGGGAGACACCTTGTTTTGTCACAACTCATAAAGATGGAGGAAACTCCTAGCCACTTATCCAAAGTATTCCAATAAATAATGGCATTTCAGACTTTGGACACTTAGGTGACTCTCTGCCTAACCCCCACAAAAGAAAAAATCTACCCATCAAAATTAAATCTTTAAGTTCTTTTTCTGATTATTTGATGAGAAAATTACTAATCAAATTCCCAAACGCAGCATTTGAAGAATAGTACACTTGTTTACAGCTTCTTCAACTCGTAGATCTGATGGGTGCTCTTCAGCCATTGTTATGAAAAGAAAAAGAAATGAGGATAACAGTTGGTATATACGTGTTACACACATGAACTCAATGGAGGAGGGTGTGTCGGTAGCCATGTTAGAGCTAGTTGAATCGCTATCATGGGGCAATTCCTATAAGTAGATGTGGGTTAGGGTTATGATGTGATAAGAGAGTGTGGATGCATTCACTGGTCTATGTGTCTTGAGTTTCTTGTTTTTTTCTGTATTTAGCAGAATGGATTTTATATATAAGAAGAAAGTAAGAGAGAAGAGAGAAGGGGGTCACGGTCGCACAGTAAACGTAAACCTTCTGCATGTGAAAATTAATAAGATTTAGACTTTTTCTTTATTACAAGGTGGCCGCAACTCACCACCCTCTGTCAAACACAATCCATTATCTGTGATGGTATCATTTGTATTTTGGACTACCCAAACTTTTTGAATTTTTTTTTTTAATTTTTATGTACAATTTGGAAGAAATTAAAATTTTCCCAAAAAATATAATGTCTTTTGATAGGTCTGAATTTTTTTTTTCTGGATTTTATTATGATTGTTTAAAATAAAAAGAAAATGAGGATATAAGAATGTGTTAAGTAGAAAATGAAGTAATTATAAGCGCATACAAGACATGTTTAAGGGAACAGGAGGTTGAGAAAAGGCTCCTGTTGAGATTTGATCAAAAACAAACTTGTTAGCTGCCTCAGTATAATGAATCCCATCCCAATTTACTCTAACCGACGGCCTATCACATGAACCCACTACTACTTCACTTCCATTCACTATAACTCTGTCTCCACATCCTGCTCCATTGCTGTAGTTGTACATTCCTCCATACCCACAACATGCTATCACTGGAAGCTCAAATCCTGCATTTCACACCCAACTTCATCAAAATTCAATTCTACATAGTTTTAATTAATAATATGTTTGTGCTTTTGGGTTTTTACCATATCTTTTGGGTGTGCTGAATAAAGAATACTTCACAGAATAGACATCAACATATATGAATGCAGCCAAAGGATAAGTCTTTCTGAGTTGAACTATGGACTCGTTCAACTTTGCATTGAAGTACTGAGCTAAGTCATTGTAAGGCTTTGCACAGCCTGCATTGTCCTTTTCTGAAGGAAAATTAGCTAAAATGTAAGGAAGACAGCCAATTGGTCCTGTGTTGTGAATCCAAAACGTTCTAGCTTCCAAGTTGTAGATACTCTGCATCAATCACTCACCATTAATATAACTTCAATTAAACCAATGAACTAAGTACTGAAGTTATCTATCAATTATTATAGACAAGACCTCAATGTTTGCTGAGAACTTGTTCACAACATCCGGAATAGAGGCATTCACTTCCTCAATTGTCATATTGCTCAGCAATGCATCTCCAATATCATTTTGACCAATATCGAATGTATACAAAGCTTTTTGAAAAAATTCTTCCTTCGGGATCAATGTTGCAAATTCACCACCTTTCATGCAAATAGATTGAACCTTTCTTGGTCAGTGATCATGGCCAGAATATACAAATATGTGGGTTTAACCACTTGGGTATGGAGTCTATGCATAAAGAATAGGAAATTAATGTATATAATATGTACCTTGTTTCCTTATTAATTGCGATTTGAGTTTGAATTGCAAGAATTGCAGAAATTGCACGTCTAGAGAGAATGGACTAGATATCCCATGAGGTATAATGCTAGTTGGTATTCTGATGGTGGATCCTGCGGCTGCAAAGTTGGCTCCAAGGCTGAAGTTCGTCCCCATGGAATTAAGATATGCACTCAGATATGGATGATTCAAACTCTGGGCTGACAACAACACAGTTTCTCCAAAACATCAAATCTCATTCATAATTAATACCCTTAATTAACAATTATAAAAAAAGAACTTACTTACCGAAAAAATCTATTATGAGTCTTCCATCAGAATACCTCTCTGGTGTGATGTCAAAATAAGTCTCTCCATAAGGAGGGTTAGGGGGAAGGAAGGCAGACGGCATTGCACCGGTATCCGAATTCGAGTCGCCGAAGTTAAAGATTGCCGGACACTCACAGCTTTTCAAAGCAAATATGGGGTTCAAAATGGTAGCAAAACCAACAAAAAGAAAGCAAAAACAAGAAAGATTAGTAGCAGAAAACTCCATAATAATTGCAAGCTAAGCTAAGCTAATTGGCAGAATTGAGATAATGAAATTGCTGAAGAAGGATGTGTTTGATTTATATGCATATAGAAACACTTACGTATATTAATAAAATGATAAAAGGGTTTGTCTTGAATCTCTTGATCATATGGAGTTGAGATTCTGCTCAAGTATTTTATGCACAGATACAGCATTCCTTGTCCTGTCGATCAATCACGTAAGTTACAAGACAACATATGATGCAGTGACGTTACTCCCAATTTGTCTTAGGCCTTAAGCCTGCAATTTTTTGTTTTTGACAATAGAATTGGTTGCAAGACCCACCAAGATAACACACATATACATAGATACAAAGAACTAAGAAACTTGATCTTCAACAATTTCTTCTAAAATTTGATGGAGTGATTTATCAAGTGGTCGAGATACCAACTAGCTAATCCGAACCATTTAGCCAAGAAGTAATAGAATAGGGGGTTTAGATATGAAATTGTGAATCGAACAAAAAATCCAATTTTGAGTTTGATTTGGGTGGGTGTCAATTCAGTTTGCAACTCGAACCGACTCTAAACCGGATCAAAATTTGATGGAATTACTGAATGCTTAACTGCTAAGAATTAGCAACAAAGTTTAATGCATTTTAAAAAGAGACAAACTTTGTTTCCTTTTTGGTAAAAGTAAATAACTTACGTCTGAAGCTTTCTCCGACAGCTCATTCCTTATCTTTATATACTTGAAGTTTGAACAGCTAATATCATTTCAAGAACTCCGTATGAAATTCATATCCCCATGGACGCTACCAAAGGAGCCGACTTCTCTGCGTTGCCTGAAGGTTGCATATCAACCGTGCTGTCGTTTACGAGTCCTCGCGATGCCTGCATTTTGTCCGCCGTCTCTTATTTGTTCAATAATGCCGCCCAATCCGACACCGTTTGGGAGAATTTCCTGCCTACTGATATTCGCTCTATTATCTCCCGCTCCAGCGATCATCATTCTCTTTTGGCTTCTTGCTCTTCCAAGAAACAGCTGTTTTTCAGACTCTGCCAAAACCCAATCCTCATCGACGACGGCAAAAGGGTAATTTCTGCTGTTTTCTTTCCAACTTTAATATTTGGTTCTGGGTTTAATTTGATTTTGATATACCTATGGATTTAGAGTTTTGCGTTGGATAAATGGACTGGTAAGAAATGTTACATGCTTTCTGCAAGAGACCTCACGATTATCTGGAGCGATACTCCTGAGTATTGGAAATGGGGACCCGACCCAGATTCCAGGTCCCTCTCTGTCTCCCCCTGCTCTCTCTTTTTTTTCCCGATTCTTGTTTTGATCTAAGCTTTATCATTTTCGAAACTCTGAAAACAGATTTGCAGAAGTGGCTGAGCTTAACCAGGTATGTTGGCTTGAAATAAGCGGCAAAATTAACACCCAAATTCTGTCCCCAGCAACAGCGTACACAGCTTACTTGGTGTTCAAATTAACAACAGAAGCTACTGGGTTTCGATCCCAGCGTGCAGAAGTAAGTGTGGGACTAGCTGGAAGTGAAAGCTTTAAGCGTAGTGTTATTTTAGACAGGGACAGAGTAAGGAGACGGGGTTTGCTCGTCGGCAGGCTGTTCGGGGGGGAAGCATCCGTGGCTCCTAGCAGATACCTAAAAGAGAGAGAAGATGGGTGGAAGGAGGTTAAATTAGGGGAGTATTTTAACAAGGAAAGAGAAGATGGAGAATTGGAGATGAGACTTGAGGAGGTGAAGAGTGGTCACTGGAAACGGGGTCTCGTTGTCCAAGGGATAGAGATTAGGCCAAATAGAGATGATATGGACCCCTTCTGAAATCTGGATGAACCTTTTTGCAGTAAGCTTTTGTGATCCTGAGATTTTAAATTTATGATTGGATAGATAATATTGGTTCTTGGATCAACGAAATCTTCTGCTTTGGTTGTAAATAAATATAATTATCATTATCTTTATTCTCTTTCTATGCATTGTTTATTATGAAGTGACCAATTTTTGGTAAAGAAATACATAAAGAGAAAAGCTCAAGTTATTTTGCAGTGACTTCCTAATCTCCAACCCTTAACTTGTAATTATATCAGTAAGAATTCATTGCAATGAACAGAGTAGATCTTCCACAATAGCTCTTCGCCAAGTATCAGTGAAAAGCAAAATGTCGGATGTCCTTCTCATCAATCCTTGTAAGTATTTTCATAATTTGTTGTTCAAGTGATAGAGATCAGTCCAGAAAGAGACTAAAAACGTCACAAGACAGAAAATTTCCTGTGAGGTCCAAGCTGATGAGTTATCATTGTCTTACTACTATATATACATCTAATGGAAAATGAAACTTCCTGTTAATTATCTAAGTATCATTATGATCTTCTGTGTCTCCCTTTCTCTGCCTTGTTTTCTATCTAGTTGCCAATTTTTGGGAAAGCAATGCATAAAGGCTAATTTTCTGTATAAATTTGGTATGGTTTGTGGGTCTAGTGCTGTCCAGCGGACTGAAACAATTCCGAAGTATGTTGGTGGAAAAAAAGATAAGCGAATATAAAGGGCTGATGGAAAAGGTGGGTAAAAAGAAAGGGAAGGAAAAAGAATCAATGATGCATATATAAAAGGAAATTATTGATCCACACAGCCAAGGTGGCTGTGGGTTCGGCATCTCCTTTTAGAATAGGCATCTTTGCTGTAAAAAGTCGGGGACCATATGGGTATCTACTTTGCTTTGATGTGGAAAAGAAAGCTCTGTTTTTGCCGTTCTTGCTTTCCCACCGCATAAGATTTCTCCAGCTGATGACTTGGAGAAATTTAGTTGGAGTTTAGGCACAACAGCAGCTACCTTCCAAGTGGAGATGATGACTATAAGATGGAGTAGTTTTTACATTAGGTAGTTGAGATGAAAATACTGTTTTTATGTGACTATGGTCAATCCAACCATATACACCCTAACTACAAATCTATTGGCAGCTCATAGCCACATCATCATGTTCTGACCTGCTAATCTCCAACGCCAACTTGAAATTATAAAATTATTAGTTCATTTTCAATCATCATATTTACAGAACATGAAAGCATGAAATAAAGCAAATCTTTCACAATTGTTATCGACAAAGAAAAATAAAGGAAGAGGAACCCAAAAGAGAGAAAATTAGCAGCAGAAACGCTAATGCTTCTCCAAAACGTAGTCATTCATTTAGAAAGATTCCACATATCACATTATTATTATACAATAAAATCTCTTAAGTGTTTATGAACTTCGATCTCTTCAGACTGCACACTTGCTTTCTTTTTAGTACATTTCCCAATACTGCTCTGTACAAGTACCAACTAAACATCTAAAAAATACGGGTAATTGCAGAAACAAAGAATGAAAGAGGACTCAAAAGTATGTATACACCAAAGACAACTTTTGCTATAGTTATTTAGTCATTGATACCCTTCAACTTCTTAATATGAATTATTGGAGGACTGGCTGCAGCACATTATGCAGAAAGTGGAATGCCACACTCGACAGATGAGGGCTGTAATGCACGGATTTTAACATCATATTTTCGTCGTTTCAATTCATTAACTGAGGATGAATCTGAACCATCTGACACAAGTGGATAAGCTGAAGTTTCATCTTCATAAGCAATTCCAATATTATTGCCACATTTACGACAAAGAAGTTTGGTTCTCCGACGAAACAAACCCCAGGAGTTCTTTGAAAAATGAGGAATACATTGTACTTCTTCAGCCTGAGTAAATCTGCTCTCATCAATGTCAAAAAATGAGATTATCCCTCGCTTTATGGATTTCCCATATTTAGAGCCAATAGTTGAGGTGTTTCGATTGGAGGAGCTTAAGTTCAACTCATATCCACAGGTGCCACAGCTGTATCAAAGATCTTCACTATTCAGGTTCCAGGAAAATAAGCCATGTCAAAACAACCAAAACCACAAGAATCCAATAGAGAGCATTCAAAAACTCTCCACAAATCTGCTAATGTCTTTTAACAAGGGTAATTTTAGCATTTCTTCATCACTGTATTTGCCATTCACTCAAAACAAGGCGTAATGGAAGAAAAGAAATTGATGTGAGACTTATGTTGCAACCATATCTACCACAACAACAAATTGCAGGCAACTTGTATATGAATTTGACATTGAAAAGCAGCATCAAAGCTTTATGGGACTAAAAATTGAACTGCAATTCACCATAATTTACTGCAATCATCAAACCACGAGCATTCAAATGATTCGAGTTGCCAAATATATGTTCTCCATCCACTCCCTTAATCAGATGGTTTTATGAAATCAACATGCTCCATCAGTTACTCTAATAGACAATAATTGTATCCCTACTACCTAACCACCACAACCAAATAATTGACAACCATCACAAACCACCAGAAAAAATGAAGGACAATGAAACTACACTTGACTTTCAAGATATATAACTCTATAATACAGGCTACATCCATGAATCAACAGACTCATTGCCACATATGTACCAGACATGGCCAGCTCATTCATTTTGGGTCCTCCTGTGAGTTTGCAGCATACAGTGCCCCAAAAAACATATTGCACAACTTAAGTTACAAACTTTAAAGAATTTCAAGCTCTCATCACTAATCCAGAAAATTTCATTAATGTTAATCAAGTCTATTGGGTAAAAGAAAAAAAAGGCTTTATCAAGAACCTATCCAGTTCAAACTAAGAAGAACTAATTCTAGTACTCCAAAGAATCCCGAATAAGATCAGCAAGTAAAAACAATCATTTCTACCTATATGCAATAATAGCAAATTCAGATCAACTAAATACAAAAACCCACTCAGAAAAATCAATCTTTTTCATGCCAAATGAATTAATTATCGCAAATCCAGCAAGAAAAACAACCAATTACGAGAAAACAGGATCCTTATATTCAGTTAGAGAAAAGGAGAGAGGAAGAAGACCTGTAGTTAACGTGTCTAAGAGAAGCAGAGGAAGAAGAAAAGGAGTGAAATTGATTCCCGTTGAGGTAATTTTCCTTGAAAGGCGTCGATTTCTCCATTGAAGGACCCCGATCAACAGCTACAATCTCGGGTTTAACACGAAAGTCGGTGCTCGCCGACAGCTAATCGAGTATGAACTGAAAGGTTCAAGTGGGTCGGCAAGCGCAGTTCACGGCAAGTAGCTCCTGAAGGAATAGATGAAAGGGTTTTACACAGTGCAGAGAAGGAAGAAGAAGAAGAAGAATCAAACCAATGAAGAAGAAAGTGATGGTGGTGGCTCCTAGGCTGTCGTTTTCCCTGTAATAAAGCGGAAACCATGCGAGATTTTATAATTAAGGATTCTTTTTTAATTAAATATTTGATAAAGTAATTAGTGTCCATAGAGGTCACGTATTAAATTAAAACTAACTAAAATATATCAATTTAATCATTACCAACATAAATTCACACACACACACACACACATATACATATATAAGAAAAACATAAATTTTCAAAAAAAATATCATAGTAAAATGCTAATATATTGTTATTTGGTTTTTTTATAATTAATGTTATTTGTGAAAAAAACACTCTTGATGAATGTACCATAGTCATCCAACTTCCATTGTCATATCATCACATAACGGATTTATTAATGAAATTCGTTATGAGTGAGTTTAACGAAAGTGAATTTAAAATTAAATGAGTTTTAAGAAAGAAATTGAAGTTGAATAGTAATTTTAAAAATTAGTAATAAGTTAGGTGACTATAAGTGTAAATTACCATGCATGTTCCAGGAGCTTTTTCTGAAAGCTCATGGAGACTATAATTCATAATAATATTAAATTTGTTTATATATTTTAATTTGAAATTTTATTTACTTTTAATTTGTGCCATTTCCATGGAATGATCATTTTAATCTATACAGATATGGGCCTCTGTTTCCTTAACATGTTAATTAACCCTTTAAAAGAGTGCACAAGGAACAAGGAAGAGGCTGAAGAGAGTGCTCTTGTTGAACGGAGTACAAAGGCTATCATAATGAGTTCATCTTCTACTCATCTAATTCCTCATCGGTTACAAATTTTCCATTTCCAGGATTCAGAGCAGCAAGGAAGAAGAAGACAACGTTGAACAACACAAGTGGTTCGATTTCATTGATAGGAATTCCAGTCTCTATGTTGAGTTGTGCTAGTGCTCCCTTCCCTGTTATAATTTCTCCAATTAAAGAGAATGCAATTCCAAGCTGAGCCAATCTTCCCACAAACAGCTCATTTGCTTTTGTGAATCCAAACAGAGGACCTTGCAATACCAAAACATCAAAACAAGTGTTATTCTTGTATTCAAGCCTTAAATCATTGCACGGAAAATTATGGGTAGTGTACCTCCTTCTTTGAGACCCAATGCTGTCCTCAAACTTTTTCCAGGAGGGATGACTGCACCTTCCAGGCCAGTTGGTGGGTCGTCCACAAATTGTCCTCTGTCACCCAATGCTCCAATGGCTCCAAGCAGTGTGAAAAGTATAAAGAAAAGAAGAAGTGGTTCTGCTTCATAAATGGGTATTCCTGTTTCTAGATTCAACTGTGCTAAAATTCCTTTCCCTGTTACTGCTTCACCCAACAACGATGCCTGCAAATTTTGTTGCATATAAACTTTCAAGTTGTAATATCTCGAATTTGAGTGATAATTTAGCTATGTTTTTCACATCAAATTGATTGTCCAGGCGTATTTGTGAATTAAACTTGTAAATTGAAGCAGTTTACTCACAGGTCTCCAATAAGTTAAAATTGAGTAATTTCTGAAAAATAGACAAAAATGAGAAGCAGAAAGAAGAGATGAACTCACAGCAAAACCAAGCATAGCAACACGTCCCACAAATAGCTCATTCTGCTTAGTGAAACCTATTCCACCAGAGGTGCCAAAAATTCCATCTTCAACCTTGGGTTTAGGCGAAGCAACCTGTTATATTAATCAAGAACAATAAAATATAAAGATCATCAAGCAATTACATATACATGTACGCTCTAATGGAAAACAAAAGAAATGGGTTAGTGTATATACCTTCTTAACAGGTGCCTTGGTTTTGGACTTGAAGAGAGCAACAGTAGTAAATGTTTTAGAAGAAGAAAAACAAGAGTTTGAAGAAAGAGGATTGAAGAAGAGATGAGACAAGGGTTTAGGCCTCAGTCTTTCAACTTGGAATTGAAGTAAAGGGTCTCTCTTCAAATTCACCACATGTTTTGTAGAAACACCAGACATGAACAATATGGTTTGAGCCATTAAAGCTGAACCCACTTCTTAGATTTCCTTACAAAAAAAAAGAAAAAAAAAATCTTTTCAACTCTCTTGATGATTATGAAGAAGTAGAGTATCAAAAACTATTTCAGTTTGATCTCTCAGATTGATATGAATTGCTTTAAAGTAAGGAATGAGCGAGTGGTAAGAGATAGATATTTTGTGAATGAAAATGTGGATATGGTGAGAGATGTAATGACGGGCAGCTAGAGTGACCACGTCGGTGCATATACACTCCTTTGTTTTGTACTATATTTTACATGTTACACTTTGAGATAAGAAAAAAAAAAACTTTATACTGATGCCTGGGAAACACACATTGTGATTGGTTAAGAGACGATATGAAAGAGGAGACAGTGGAAAATGAATATGTGATGAAGAGAGGGAAATGGGTATCGACAGAAAAATTAAAAAAATAAATAAATAAAAAAATAAAAGAAAGACAATTGTCTATCAACTATCGAGAAGTCATTTAAACAACAAAAATCCAGAGTCACAAGCTCAACACACCACATGTTAAAGCCCACCTGGCTCTTTGAACAGAGGAATCTTAAGCCACTCATCATTTGACAACTCGACACAGTACACTAGTGTCATGTCTGTATCCACTTGGAATCAAAATTGAATATTTTCCCCCTTTTTTTTAAAGATGAGATCCATTGGAAATACAAGCCAAGGCTCAACACCTGAAAAGCCCAACTCTGTACAGAAGGCCCGCTAGCCCGTAACCAGAATCCTAAAGGCAAAGGGTACGTCCAATCCTTAGCTCTAAAAGGTCCTCCCCCGGGTTCTCACATTTTTCCGTATATAAAAAAAAAAGTAAATTACAGTATGCAGCGACTTTCTAGATCAAAAATTCAGTGCTCACAAAAAATTCACTCAAAAAGTAAAACTACCACATTGTGACTGCTGAAATTCGAATCATGTTAAAAAAGGAAGAAGCCTACTTTATTAAAAATGTAAATAAGTCGAGCCTAATTAAATTTTAAATATTTTAATTTTATCTCGTTAAAATTATTTTAAATTTAAATTTAATTTATTTAATAAATAAATTAAATTTTTATTAAATTTTATCGATCCAATTTTAAATAATTTCAAAAAAATTTACTTTAAAATTTTAAAATTTTTTAATTTAAAAATAATAACTTTTTCTAAAAAAATATATCTCATTATTAATCTTAATAATTTTAATTTAAAAATAATAATTTTAACATTAATTAATTTTAATTAAATAATTATATTCATAAATTAACTAATAAAATTATAAATAAATAAAGCGTTCGAATCTTAATAAATAAAATATTTAACTCATTTACTAAATGAGTATAAAAATTAAGTGTGAATTTAGATAATTTAAAAAATTAATCGAGCCAAATAAAATTTTTAATTAATTAAATTTCAAATAACTCACGAGTAATTTGATTTATTTATAGTTTTATATTTTACTTATATCAATTAATTTTTAATGAAAAGTAATATTGAAAGATAAAATAAATTTAATTTATTAAATTTTAATACTTTAAATATCAAATAATATTATTTATAAACTATTATAAAGCCTAAATTTTTAAAATTTTGGAATAGTTATTTTCATTATTGCGGATTTAGACACAAATTTGGGATAAATTTAAGAGAAATTGTCAAATGGGGAGGAAATAGGTGGAGTGTCTTGTAGGTACTAAATGATTAGATTAAGACCTGACCTGCCTGCCGTTTTGCGTGTAGATTTGGAATATGTGTGATAATCAAAATAATTTCAAACTTTTATATTTTTAATAATTATATATTAATAAATTTACTTAATTTAATTATACCCACCCATTTTATTTTTGTTTTTAGTTAATTTTCTACTTATTTTAAAATAAAATATCTTTAGTATAAATAACAGAATGCAGGGGAACATGGCGACAATTAAGGAGGGTGTGAAAATGAATTTGATTAGCCATAATGAAATAATATAAGGGTATGATGCCTTCATTTTCATCAAACCTTATAATAATTAGTCATAGTGGCATCCCATCATTTCCAAATAATTTCTCTTGTGAAATAATAGTAAAAAAGTGTATATATCACGATAATATTTTTTTATACTTTATAGATATTTTCACATGTGTAATTAAAATTATTAAATTTTTTTATTTTAAAAAAACATATTAATATTAATGCTAGTTAATAATAAATTTGAATGAATTTTATAAAAAAATTTAAAATATGTAATTATTAATATTGTTTATAAATTTATTTATTAAAAAATATATATAATCGAGTATAATTAATTTGAGACTAAAATTTTATTAATATCGTAAAAAAATAACACTAAGATGATTCACATATTTTAGCAACGGACTCATATCATGTCAAGCGTGGACTGACTACGGAGCTAAAAAAGGAAAGAGCATGCCGCCGGACATTTGTCGACGGTCAGAATCAACTGCCAGAGAGAGATATGGCCCCACTTTTTATATTTTAAATTGATAAAAAATATTAAATAAATTTAAAATATAAAAAATTATTCTAAAAATATTGGATTAAAAAATAAATAAATATAAATATAAAAGCGACACAGCAGCAGCTCTGTACCGTAAAAAGGAAGAAACAGTGATACGATGAGAGCAGACATTAGATGGGTATTTACTCTTTTTCATGCATTTTATTTATATATTAATCTCAAAATAAATAAAAAAAATGTAAGACTATAAATCATTAAAAAAATGATAAGCCCATATTTATTTAATAAAAAAAACTTGAAAATTAATTTAATTTATCATAATTTCCTGTTATATTATATTGAAATTTATTATAATATTCAGCCAAATATTTTATTTTTCACGGTTTTTATATTTATTTAAATTTTTTCACCCCCTTGCAAAAAAAGCCAAAGTGTGTTTACATCGGAGGTGTAGCTTCATAGTACAACGTGCAATCCAAAACGTCGGATCTAAAATCAGCACAGATCTCAAGAGATCACGAAATCTAGAGAGGTCCAAGACAGAGAGATGACGGCAAATACGCAACTCAACCAGCATACAAATTCGGTTGAATTTAAAATAAATTAAATACCACATTACTCAAAATTCAACCACGCGAAAGCTTCCCTGCGATATAGATTTTAAAAAATTATAGCCGGTCAGTAAACGGTAGAATTAGTATAAATAGCAATAGCGTGATAATTTTATTTATATAAGTGAATTTTTTATGAATAACGAATTAAAATTTTTTTATTTGATTATTATTAAATTATTATAATTTATCTTTTTATAATTTTATCGGAGCGAGATGTGAAAACTCTTAAAACGATGATATATCACTTTTGTATAAAATTTTTAAAAAAGGTATTAAAATAATTAAATATTATAATATTTTTATCATATTTTTCATTTATATTATTTTTTATTTTTGTTATGTGTTTAAAAGTCAATAAATAAAAAATATTATATATAAATTTGGTTTTGTTATAAATACTTTCATTAATTTTTTAATAAATTACTTTTATTTCAATTCAAAATTACTATTTTTACTATAAAAGGACAAGAATCATTATTTTTTTAATTTTAAATTTTAAAATGGAGCATTTGACTCTCTTAATAAATTTTTTCGACGTTAATTTAAATCATATTAGATGATTTTTATAAAAGAATATAAATTAATTTAAAATTAAAATTACTAAAACAAAAATAAAATTTAAAAAAGAAAGTAATGTTGTGATTAGTACTGTGATTTAAATTTATTTTAAAAAAACATGGTTTAAAATTGATGGAAAAAACAATTATTTTAAATTTCTTAGAATTAAAATAGATTAAATTTAAAGTAAAATTTATTTTAATAATAATTTTTTTTCTTTCTAAATTCAAAGAAAAGGGAGGTAATAGCTGCAAAACAAGAAATAGAAATTAGAAACCCATATTATCTGCTGCCTTTGTATGCAGTTGTTGTTGTTGTTGTTGGTCTACTGGGTATTTATATTTCCACTAACATTCCACAGATTTTTGCAGGGCTTTTTCTTTTGGTAGAAGAAAATTTTTATTTGGCGTGTTTCTGCAATCTTGAACCCATACTTTTCTTTCACATTTGTAATTCTAACTGATTCCAATCTGATCTCCTGGGTTGCTTGGGCTTCCAGTCTAAGGTATTTCATCTGGGTTTCTCTTCTTTAAACTATGTAATGTTAAATTTTACCTTCTTCTAAATACTTGAGAGGATTTTTTTGGCCTTCAATCTTTGATGAATTGCTGGATTTTCTGGTTCTTTGAGCCATATTTTGTGAATAGCTACTGTTTCATTGTTGCTGATTCATCTTCTCTACTTGGTGGCATCTTTGTTTTCTGGGGGAGATTCAACGGATTTTAATTGTTGGGTTGTTGCCATTTGTGATTAATATAATGGGTTTCTGCTGATTTCACTGTTCACTGTTGTTCAAAACCATTCATTTTCCTTGATGGATGTTGCTGGATTAAACATTCTCTCCATCTTCTTGATACGAGCTTGCTACTGACTTTCCCGTTTTTCCCTTTATATTCCGATAATTGTGAAAAGTGCAATCTTACTTTGTTTTATTTTATTTTTAAATTTTTTTTGGGGGTTGGATGTTTATGGGGTGAATTTGAAGCAAAGATGATAAAATGAGAAGGCAAGTCATCTTCTTCTTTAATGTGTGGGTTCGCTGAGAGAGGATAAATATTTCTGGTTAGTAGGAGGATTGCGTGCTGCATCCACAATACGCAACAGAAATTTGTTTCTGGGTATCCATAATTATGCTCTGTGAGAGACAGCTTGTATGTGTTTGTGGTTGATTTCATTTTAATGGCTTGCAATTATACGCAGATAATTATTATTTGATGAGATAAAGCTGGACTCCCAGATTTTGTGATGGAAAAGAGGAAATGGCTGTGGAAGAGGAAGTCTTCGGAGAGGAGCCCTGGTGAAACCGAGAGTTCAGGATCAATATCTTCCCATTCTGAGAGATTCTCTGATGACCAAGTAGGTGGCTAGCACACAAGGACCTCTTCAATTAGGATTCTGACATTGGCTTTTAACTGTAGATTGTTCTCTACGAGTCTCTTATATAAGCTTTTAAGTTTTCTTTGAAATTTTGGGAGAGTGATGAATTGACTTCTATTCCTTCCTGCCAAATCAACTGTTTGGTTATTAAAATCTCTTCCAAATTTCTCACTAGTTATCAACAATTCATTCAAAAAGAAGTATTTTAAGTAGGAATAAAGTTTATTGCTGCAGATAACTACCGAAGACATTTCTTCATTGACTGTCCACAAGTTGATTTCTTTTCATTATAATTTGATCTATATACTGGATAAAGGATCCTATTTCAAGCCTTGCTGTATGCATCATAGGGGTAGAAGCACAGCCTTTCAAATTGCAGTTTGATGTCAGCATGTAAGCAAATGTCACACTTTTTATTTGAAAATTGTTGTGAAGGGTAATCTAAAAACTTTAATTGTATTACAAGCTGAACAAAATTGGGCTTGAATTTTGATGTACTGTGATAGATACTTGGAGTAGGCAGTAGAAACCTCACAAATACGTTATTTACATTTGAGAACTAATACTGAGATCTTCTTGATGCAAGCTTGGATTTGTTTGTAAGAAATCCAGCCGTCGGTCTCATAGGAAAAGCACGCATTGACCAATCCTTCACTGCATAGCTGAGAAATTTTGTATCTAGATAATGAGGCAATTATAGTAAGAAGAGCAATGATATATTAGTTATATTGAAGAGTTCAAGCAGTGAAAACTCTCCTTGAAAAGTGTATTGCTAAAAAGATCTAGAAAGAGTCAAGTTTACGATTGAATAACTTGCATTGGTTATCGTAGATACTTGTATAGGCTTTGCAATGTCGAATTATCAAAGGGATCATCATTGATGGGGTATGTATATGATTAGCAGAAAACTGATTATGCTTCTTCCTGTGTTTCTTAGCATCAACTGGAATGATGTTTGTTTTCATGCTTCACTAAGGATAATATAGTTTACTTAGCTGGGTTCTGCTTGAGATGGCTTTTGTTTTTCTCTTGTTAATTACCATTATTATTCTGTTTTTGTTGTTGATTTCACCCATACTCATAATTGAAGCAGGATAACTTGAAGGCATCCCCAAATAATGATACTCAATCTCCTGAAGTTACATCAAAAACTTCTGTCAGGGATGAAGAAGTCAATGACAGTGTTAAGATTTTAACAGAGAGATTATCAGCTGCTCTTGTGAATGTTAGTGCAAAAGATGACTTGGTAAAGCAGCACTCTAAAGTTGCTGAAGAAGCTGTTGCAGGTATTTTAATATATTTGGGTATTATTTAATTGAATACTAATGTTGGGGATGCATTTTCTACTATGGTTGTATATTTTCATAATGAACTAAAACAATGTGCATGTGTTACTGTACTGTGTACATATTTTTGTCACAATAATCAAATGGAAATGAATTGTCACAACTCTTCGTAAGTTAAATTTTCAAAGATGGTGTGTTTTACTTTTTTGAGTCGAATTCTACATGATGAGTTTCCTCCATCAGATATGGCAGTTTTTTTACTTTATTTTGAACTTATAGATATGGAAATTTCCTCAATAAAATTTTAGGCTGGGAAAAGGCTGAAAATGAAGTAGCTGCTCTAAAGAAACAACTTGAAGCTGCCATTCAGCATAACTCTGCATTGGAAGATCGGGTGAGCCATCTTGATGGGGCCCTTAAGGAATGTGTTAGGCAGCTAAGACAAGCAAGAGAGGAGCAGGAAGAAAAGGTCTATGAAGCTGTGGCAAGGAAAACACGTGAATGGGAATCCACTAAATCTGAACTTGAGAACCAGCTTGTCAAGCTGAAGACAAAGGTAGAAGCTGCTAAGTCAGAGTCTCCGCCTCAAATTGATCCAGAAATATGCTATAAGCTTGAGTATTTGGAGAAAGATAATGCGTCCCTGAAGCTTCAACTCCTATCTCTATCTGAGGAATTAGAAGTCAGAATAATTGAAAGGGACTTGAGTACCCAAGCAGCTGAAGCAGCAAGCAAGCAACATTTGGAGAGCATAATGAAAGTGACAAAGCTTGAGGCTGAATGTCGTAGGCTAAAAGCCATGGCATGCAAATCAACATTATACAATGATCATAAAACTTCTACAGCCTCTAATGTTGAATCTCTCGCTGATAGTCAATCAGACAGTGGGGAGAGGCTTAATGCAGTGGAGCTGGATACTCGCAAAATGAGTTGCTCAGAGCCATACAAATGTGAGCCAAGTTGTTCAGACTCATGGGCCTCTGCTTTGATTGCTGAGCTTGATCAATTCAAGAATGAAAAAACTGTTAATCGAGGTCTTCCATCCTCAGCAATTGAAATCGATCTCATGGATGATTTTCTTGAAATGGAACGACTTGCTGCTTTGCCTGTGACTGAAAATGGAGCTCATCAGACTGAACCAGCAGCTGTTGGGAAACAATGTGTTGATGCAGATATCTCATTGAGATCTGAACTTGAAACAATGATTTGTCGGACAGCTGAATTGGAAGATAAGCTAAAGAAAATGGAAGTAGAAAAAGTTGAATTGGAAGAGATGTTGCAAAATGTGGAAGTAGAAAATGTTGAATTGGAAGAGAAGTTGCAGAAGGTGGAAGTAGAAAAGGTTGAATTGGAAGAGAAGTTGCAGCAGATGGAAGTAGAAAACATTGAATTGGAAGAGAAGATACAGAAGATGGAAGTAGAAAACATTGAATTGGAAGAGAAGATGCAGAAGATGGAAGTAGAAAACACTGAATTGGAAGAGAAGATGCAGAAGATGGAAGCAGAAAAGTTTGAATTGGAAGAAAAGCTAGAGAAGATACAAGTGGAGAGAACTGAACTAGAGATGGTTCTCACCTTCAGTCAGAAAAAGAATGAAGAATTTCAAATTCAGCTGAAGGAGGCTGAGCTAAAGTCGAAGGAACTGCAACAGGAGTTATCAAAGGCAAACGAGTCAAAGCAGCAAATTGAATCTCAACTGGTAAGCATGGAAGCAGAGGCTCGGACTATGGCTTCAAAGGTTAATTCATTAGAAGCAGAGGTTGAAAAGGAGAGGCTTCTATCGGCAGAAATTGCGGTCAAATGCCTGGCACTGGAAGAAGACCTATCTGAAAAGAATAAGGAAGTTGAACTCCAGAAATCTGCTAGCTCAAATAGTGAACAGAAGATAAAGCAGGTTAATATTTAATTACTGTATCTGCATTGTATGTTCATTTTTCTATGATTCTATATCATGCACTTATGCACATTATATTGGTCAGAACTAGCATTCTATTTCCCACTTATAATGAGTGAAACTTGTCTTACAGGAAGACCTAGCTGCAGCTGCTGGAAAACTCGCTGAATGCCAGAAAACAATAGCATCTCTAGGTAAGCAACTGAAATCTCTAGCAACACTAGAGGATTTCTTAATAGACACTGCAATCCTACCAGAATGCAGTACAGGAGGATCCCTGATGATTAGAGATAGTGGAGAACCTTGGAAGTTACATTCTAGTGACACATTCTCACCCAAAATGGATTCCATCTCGTCAAGAATAGCCAGTGAGAATTCTGACCATTCAGCAAAAAACAACGAAGGCGATTCTCCCCCATCTTCATCGTTGTTGACTTCATCGGCCGTGTCAAATCAAAGCAGTTCTGAGAACCGAAACGGGTTTGCAAAATTTTTTTCTAGAAGCAAGAATGGAATACAACTAGAAATTTAGCAAGGATCAAATCAGGAAAAAAGAAGGAAAAAAAAACTATATATTGATGATTTCTTGAATGTAAAAACCAGAAATTTATTGGATGTTGATTAAATGCTATTTAATCAGCAGTACTTATATTGCTTGATTTTATTACATATACATGAATGATAATACATATAATTGAAGCAAATTTCAAATGCTTTTGGTTGTGAATGCCTTCAGTTATAAACTGCATTGAGAAGCTTCCCTTTTTTTGTTAGCTGATTTCAGTTCCTTCTGTTGTGCTATTTTATCATCACACTGCATTTCATCTGTATCATTTCGATAATGCCAAATAATTCCACAAGACCATGCATGACAGTTGCATATTATCCGAGAACCATACTGAAGCTTTATAGATGAGTTGAAGGTTGATAAGGGGTTAGGTACATGTAGAACATCCAGCATCCAACAATTCACATTCTACACAGCCCTCAAACAGAGCATGCATTGCATCCTCTCACCCTCAACTGTTGATAATAGACTGTCACTATATATAACCTCAAAACAAAATTGTTCACCTCGCAGTTATAAGTACCTGGATTTTAATGGTACATATAATATATTTAAAGATTATCATCATAGATGATAAAATTTCCCCGGCAGCGGAAAAACATTTTGAATTTTGAAATAAACATTAAGGAATCTTTTTTTTTTTAACTTAAATTCATAAAATTTTTCTAAATGATATTTTAAGACCAAATTAAAGTTAAATTAAAAAAATCATATAAAAATGTCAAAAATAAATATAATCATCCTTTTATTGGAGAAGGGATTCATTTTCCAATTCTTTTGTTTTTATCTCTCCTCCTCACTTTACCCATTAATAGTAATAATATATATATGAATTATTCTTCATTGTTAATCATATATATATGTCTTAAAAAAAATAAGATCTTTTCAATTTATAAAAGTCTTCTAAGCTTTCTGTTGAGGTTCCATGGTGTAGTGGTTAGCACTCTGGACTTTGAATCCAGCGACCTGGGTTCGACTCCCGGTGGGACCTTGTTGGTGATTTCATTTTTGTAATTACTTTGTTTGGTACAAGTAATTACAAAAGCTAGTTCCTTTCCTCGGAGGATACTACAATGGGCTAAAACCAACTGCAACGCCAACATTCCAACAATTTAAATAAAAAATTTTCCAGGAAAATGATTCTGATTCAGACACTCTCCTTTCTCATGGTCATTCATCATGATTACTACCTCTATGAGGATTTCTCTCTCTTTTGAATGCATTAAACAGATCAATGCCAAGACCAACATTGAGCAAATTCATTCCACTCATCCCAAACAGGGCAAGTGGCAACTCTACACCTTTTTCAAACTTAGGGGCATCTCTGGTTAGCTTGATGGTGATGAGAATATGCGCCACAGATCTTGCAAAAATGAAACTTACCCAATTGAGAACCCATTCTAACTTCACAATTTTGCTCTTAGCATCCCGAACACCTGCCATCCGTCGCACTTTCCTCACATGTAGGAAGATTGAATGCAGCTGTCCATTGGAAACAACTTTTAGAATTGTAAAAATGCTGTGTATGCATATTTACTGCGTCCAATTCTTAAATAACATCCACCAGATAATAGCTACCATTCCTCCAGAAAAGATGAAAATCAATAAAGAAAATGTACAAGAAAGACCTTCAGCCATAAAGTTCAATTTGGCCTTTCCTTTAAAAATGTAGTATTATAAGAACAAACGGTTGAGGGGTAACGAGAGCAGACACTAGAGACAAGAAGGGTACGTTGCAGCAAAAGGGAAGAGCATGTTGCAACAGAGTGCCCTCTGGTGTGAGGGGGACCAATTGTCAGGAGGCCGTTACAATATTCTGTCGGCTTCTATGACAGGTGGGACCGTTTATCTCTATATAACCAGGATAATAGAGTAGAGAACGGATGGGATCACTCATCTCACTCTAATCTCAATATCAAAACCTCTCCTTTCTCTGCGCTATTATCCTGCTTATATAGAGATGAGTGGTCTCGCTTGTTCTCTTCTCTATTAACCTCTCCTTTCTCTGCGCTATTATCCTGCTTATATAGAGATGAGTGGTCTTGCTTGTTCTCTTCTCTATTAACCTCTCCTTTCTCTACTCTATTATCCTGCTTATATAGAGATGAGTGGTCCCGTCCGTTCTCTACTCTATTATCCTGCTAATATAGAGATAAATGGTCCCACCCGTCACAGAAGCCAACAGAATGTTGTAACCAGAGGGCACTCTGCTACAACATTCTCTTCCCTTCTGCTGCGACATACCCTTCTTGTCTCTAGTGTCTGCTCTCGTTATCCCTCTACTGTTCGTTCTTATCATAATAGGCAAAAATAATGACACTGCCCCCAGGATTCATCCCCTTTCATAGCACACTCGATGAAAAGAAGAAAAGAACCTTGGTAGCTCAGATTTTCTAATCACATATTTGCAATATAAAAATCCTATGGAGCCCAAGTCCCACACCTTTACCAATATCAAAATTTTGTTTCATTTGAAATAAAGATCCATTATGAATCAAGATTTGATGTAATTTTCACTATACACCTGAGATTGATTAAATTCAAATTCCAGCATTTAATTTCAAGCTTCACAAAGGTGGTCTAAAACCAAGTCAAAGTTACACTAGTGGCGCAAGTAAAAAGTATTTGTCAGGCTCTAATACCCTATTCCCTGGGAAAATTTATTAATTTGCAAATATCAAATGAAACATACACATTACAGCTTCAGGCTTGCTTATCATGATGGCAGACAAATACAAAATACCCAATATTCACAATATCATCTGAGTTATCACTTTAAATTTGTTTCTTCGAATAATTGTTCATTCATCATTTAGAACATGAATGATGAACCTCAGGTTTTCAATACATAAGGGATGCAGCCCTATTTCACCGAGTCAACTTGATACAGAAAACATTGGAAATAGGGGATTAGGTTCCTAATATGTGTAGTTCTAAAATCACTAAGATTTCCAACATCACCATTCTTTATCATTATAACATTACAAGAAAGAAACTTCTTTCAAGTTTCAACTGAAGCGAAAGGAGAAAATGATGACACTTGAACAATCATGTGTTGATATTATAAAGAAAATAAATTACATTTAGAAGGAGAAAAGACTTCGTGAAACATACCTCACAAATCAGCGTGAGAATAAGGTAGTTGATTGTGACATTTCGATACAGAGCAAGGGTAAAGCAAATGAGAAGTATCAGATGGTGCATGAGGATGGAAGGGATCAAGCCACTGTATAATCGGTACAGCAGCATATCCAACTGATCATATGCAAAATAACCACACGATAAACACAAAGTAGGGTGTGCCCATTTCCATGTACCTCTAACCAACTGCGAGTGCTCAAACAACCCATCTGAACCAGTTTTTAAAAACTGATGGGCTAAAATGAAAACCACTGCAGAAGAGGCAGACATGCATATATACTGTATCAATAACAACAAATCTCAGAAAAAGACATGTAAAAAATGTTGCAACAGGAGAAGCAATGATTTAAAAAAATGTAAAAAAATGTTGCAAGTTAAAAGCCTAAGACCCAGTGAACAATAATCCAAGCCAAAGCAGGTCTAAACAACCATCAACAGAAGACTAAAACCTAGCCTCGCAGCGCCCAGCACCAAAAGAGCTATCACTAACCAGCAGGACAAAAGCAGGACAGTTTCCAACCAAACTAAGAATGATGGGACAAACCAATCAAAATATAAAGCCCAGAGAGGAGAAAAAGAAACATTCAAACATCAAATAACCATCTCCGGCAGAGTCAAAGAGCCCCTAATCACAAGCTGCACTGGAGAAAGAGAGGAAATATAGAGAAAGAGTGCAGCTGGTTAATGACTTAAAACTCTGTTCAGATTATACCACAAACGTATGTTCAAGGTTTAACATGAGAATGACAATATTCCTGATGCTTCCCTTCACAACACATTTGCGTTCATTTAAAAGTCTTGACAAACTTTCAGCACCTTCCATTGTTTTTTCTTTTCCCTTCCACCTCAGTTCAAGAACTTCCTCTTGTCTATAGCTGTAGAAGACGACTATTTTTTACTTGAGTTTCACACTCTCATCCACTAGGCTTAAGATTTCATCAGTAAATTCATATTTTTCTTGCATACACGTTTCCCGCCCTAACTAATACTAATTGACTGTTATAGATAGAATAACTGTCCTGCAAGGTACTTATACAACAAGCAATTCCTTAAACAGCCGTAAAGTTCAACCTTTCACTATAATACTGCCTTACTGATAACACTACTACAAACGTCGAACACCTTGGCTATCTGACCCGCATTAATTTACTTGATCACACAATACATGGCCCATTCAGAACCAATCTATATATTAAAAAAAAAAAATCATTTTTCATTACTCAAAGCATGCTCCAAATAACAGGAAAAAACAAGATTGACCCTCAATATTTACGGCAGTACCTAGTAGGATAACTTAATTCTATGAAAAGAAACAACCCAAAGCAATCGATTTACTGCATACCCACATACAAGCACAAACCCAAAACGAAAAGGGACAAAGTAGATAAGAAAGCAAAAAAAAAAAAAAAGAAGAACCTGAAACGGAGGTGATAGTAGAATGGAGTAGAGAAACAGAGGTATTAACAAACAGCGGGTCACGAGATACGAAAAATCGGATGAGCCAATTGGCTATCTGGAAAAAGAAAGTTCCAGCAATGATCCAAAAGAGCTCCCTGCGCTTATTGAATAAAATCTCAAACAAAACAGAGACTAACCACAGAATGAGAGTGGCTAAAAAGAACGGGCCAACCCTGTTATTGTTTTGATTATGAGCCGTCCTAGTCCTTGCCATTTTTTCTAGTGGTCTGTCTAGCGGAGAAGAAGCAGAAGAAGAAATCTTGAAAGATTTACATAATTACATAGCTATGACTTTTTGCTGGTTGGATGGTGGTAGTTGTGAGCAGTAATTTGTGATTACAGAATCAAAGATCGCTTCTGGCGCCCGCTATCTCTTGGATCCCACCACCAAGCATTCGACCCGAATATCCGGATCCGGCCTACTCAAATATAATTTATTTAGATATAGAACGTATTTATTGAAATTTTAAATTGATTTAATTAATTATATCTGAACATTGTTGGAAATTTATTTTTTTTTTATCTTAATTTTTAAACTATTTTTATAAAAATTATTCAATTTTTAAATTAAAAAATTATTTTTTATATCATATTTTTAATATAATTATAAATAAAAATAACTAAGGAGATTTTTTTTAAAAGAAAAATTGAAATGGAATGAATTTTTTAAAGGTAACAAAAAAAATGATAGGCCTTAATTTATTCTAGAATCGAGACCAAGAGAAATTGCCTGCAAAATCCAAATCCATCAATCAAACATCATCAAGATAAAATAGACGGATAAGGTTGATGCATCTCATTTATCACAGCCAATAGAATCTAACACCCACCTCAGATAATGATAACCCCGCACTTCTTTGAAAATCCAAGACAAGCCCAAAGAGATAGAGAAATATATCTTGAAAATCCGAGGTGGCAAGATATGAAGGTTCCAAACTCTTGCAAGAACCAAAAGATCCGCCATGAGAGCATGTGGAAGAAGCAGGTGCCACGTTTTATACCACGCTGTCCACGCTTATCCACGTGGCAAACCACGGCAGGACAGCGGAGATCGCGCGAAACACCATCCTCTTATCAACAAATAAATCTCCCTCACTAAAATTCTTTTTCTTTTTTTATTTTTTGTTTCCTCCCCACAGTTTTGGTCTCTACGTCTTTCAAAGCGCAATGAACACCGTGGCTACTGCAGCAGCGCTCTCTCTCCCCATTTCTCTCTGTAGATCATCTACTCTTAATACTAAAAAGGTAAACTTTTTTGTTTCTTTGTTTGCTGAACTCATCTGGGTAGTTGCTAATCTTGTTGGAAGTTTCAGTACTGATGATTTACTTGTGTCTTATATTTTAGCTTGTGTCGGGGTTACTCAGGCATGTCTGGTTACCTTCTAAAATAAATGGAGAACGGTTTGATTCTAGGATATGGGATTTTTAGTTGATTTTATCGGCTAAAGTTAAACGGGTACTTGCTATTATCTGTAGAGAACATTTTGATAAGGTAGTCAATGTTTGTTAATGGAATTGTACCTCAGCTTGTGGTGAACTGGTAGCAAACCTAAAGATATTTCTTCTCAGGCTGAGCATATTTTAGCAATGGCTAATCTAGAGGAACATAACATTTATTTGGGTTGATTGGTTTTTTAGATTAGTTCTAACTTAGATCATTGAATATGTTTTTGGATTTTATTGTCTTTGCAAAGTTCTAGATTCATGCTAAAACCATAAGTTTCTTGATACATATATAGCTTGGATTGTAAATGATTTGTGCATTTTCAGGGAGTTAGGGGTGGATTTAGGGTGTTCGCAGTGTTTGGGGAGGAAGGTGGGCCTCTAGATAAGAAGAGTTTATGGGGTACCATCTTTGACGTTGAGGATCCAAGGTCTAAGGTACCACAATTTAAAGGGAAATTCTTGGATGTAAATCAAGCACTAGAAGTGGCTAGATATGACATTCAGTACTGTGATTGGCGAGCTCGACAAGATGTTCTTACTATCATGCTCCTTCATGAAAAGGTCATATTTTTTTTTAACTTTATGAGCTGATGTTTGTGATTTTGATAAATAACATATTGAGCAGAGTGGAAGTTGATTTAATGTGAGTAATTGATACTTTCGTTTATTTATATCTGTTCTTTTGAGTGTTTAGTTCCCTAAAGATAGTTGTACAGATGACATATAGAATCTGAGATTGGCAAATTATCTTAGATTATTATGTTGTATTTTTTGTGGGTTAATATTTGCAAGTTGACTTCTCACCTTGAGAAATACGGTTGCAGGTTGTGGAAGTTTTAAATCCTCTAGCTCGCGAGTACAAGTCTATTGGAACCATGAGAAAGGAGCTTGCTGAGTTGCAAGAAGAACTAGCCCAAGCTCATCAACAGGTCTGCAAACCAAAAAAGTTTAAATGATTTGCATAAACCAAATGAGCCAGTATAATCATTAATTGGTCGCACATTCATCAGATCAGATGTATTCTGTAAATCCAATGAGACCTATGTTCATCAACATTTCATGAAGAAAACCCTTTATGTGATGAGATATTGTCTCCACATCATTCTGATATCTGACCCATGAATGGCAACAGGTTCATATATCCGAAGCAAGGGTTGGTACTGCTTTAGATAAACTAGCTCACATGGAAGCATTGGTTAATGATAGGCTGTTACAAGATAGAAGCACAACAGAGTCTGACCAGACATCCCCTTCTCCAAGTACTTCTACTCACTCTCTGGATACTGTAAAAGAGATATTGCCGAAGAAAATCTTGAATGTTTCTGGTCCAGTTCAACCTTACAATTCCCACCTTAAGAATTTCTGGTATCCTGTTGCATTCTCTACTGATCTTAAGGATGACACCATGGTAATCGACTCTTTCAAGTATTAATAATTTATTGTGTATCAAAATACTTATTTTCCACATACTAATCATGTCATCTAGTGTTAACACATAGGACAAGTAAAATAAATCATCATTTTGTTTTTCCTCCCTTTTCCCTTTACTCCCTGAGAAACCTTTCTGAGCTGTATAACCTCAATTATTCATTGCTGTTCACTTACCAGTTATTTTACCTCTATTTTAGATTCCGATTGATTGCTTTGAGGAACCATGGGTTATCTTTCGTGGGAAAGATGGGAAACCTGGATGTGTCCAGAACACCTGTGCGCATAGAGCCTGTCCACTTCACCTTGGTTCAGTAAATGAGGGTCGGATCCAATGTCCTTACCATGGTTAGTAAGAAATGAAGGAAATAATTTAAAATTATGTTCTATGTTCACAATATACTGCAATGTTCTCATATACAAGGCTGATAGTCATAAATTAGCAATTAAACATGTCAAGAAAGTATATATTCCTAATTCTTGAAAAAATTGGTGAAATATTAGGATGGGAATACTCAACAGATGGAAAATGTGAGAAGATGCCATCTACACGACTACTAAATGTGAAGATAAAGTCATTGCCATGTTTTGAGCAAGAAGGAATGATATGGGTTTGGCCTGGCAATGACCCACCGGCAGCAACGCTTCCATCACTACAGCCTCCTTCAGGTTTTGTAGTCCATGCAGAGGTACATTTCAGAATTCAGATGCGCCTGATCTTTTTGCCTCTTGGTGAATGATAAAAAGTTTGAATGTTTGCATGAATTGTAATAAGAAGCTGATCATCTAATATATTGATTGCTATATCCATGCTTATGACAGATTGTCATGGAACTTCCAGTGGAACATGGGCTACTTCTGGATAACCTCTTAGATCTTGCTCATGCTCCTTTTACTCACACATCTACCTTTGCAAAGGGTTGGAGTGTCCCAAGGTTTGTTCCTCCAACTTAAATGTTGACAATAACTGTCATTTCAGAAGTATGAGCGTGACTTTTTCTTTGTTTACCTTTTCAAGATGCAGAAACTTGCTATTGGAATAAGTAGTGCTGACAAAATTGTATAATTCTTTGCTTGTGATCAAAATCTTCAGCTTGGTGAAATTTTTAACGCCTGCATCCGGGCTCCAAGGGTACTGGGACCCCTATCCAATTGATATGGAATTCCGGCCACCTTGTATGGTGTTATCAACCATTGGTATCTCAAAACCTGGAAAGTTAGAGGGAAAAAGTACAAGGCATTGTGCAACTCATCTTCACCAACTTCATGTATGCTTGCCTTCATCAAGACAAAAGACTAGGTTGTTATACAGAATGTCTCTCGATTTTGCTCCAGTGCTAAAACACATTCCTTTCATGCACTATCTATGGAGACATTTTGCTGAGCAGGTAACAAGATTTCTAGAATGAACTTGCATATATATATGTGTGTGTGTGTGTGCGTGGTGGATATGGAGAATAGTTTTAACGTTTTAGATGAAACCACATTGAACACTATTGCCTGACATTGCTTCAAATTAAGCTGATCAAATCGAGAAATTTTATTTCATTATGTGAGTAAACGCCAGCTTTACAACCAGAAAAGGCCTGTGCTTGCTGTTGGCTAGTGGTAAGTGTCTTTAAAGGATGCCCTTAATCTCCTAGATGTAAAAATTTATTAACCCATGAGGTTGGCTTGGTGGTGAAGGCTGCATCCTCTAGGTCTGGTTCCTAGCTTCATCGGTTTGGTTGATTTCTTGCGATCCTTTATCAGCCAGCATAGATTAAGATTCCCTGTGACGATTTTTTTTCTTCTGTGGAATGGTAGCGTTATGATAATTTTTTGCCATATGCATGATGATTCTTACATTCACTACTTTGGCTTTTGTATGAAACAGGTATTAAACGAGGATCTGCGGCTTGTAGTTGGGCAGCAGGAGCGAATGATCAATGGCGCAAATGTGTGGAATTCACCAGTTTCTTATGATAAGCTAGGAGTAAGGTATAGGTTATGGAGAGATGCTGTGGAGAGAGGAGCAAAGAAATTACCTTTTAGCAAATCAACGTGAAGAAACATAAAAACTCTAGGATGATTATTTTCAAGCATCAACCCCTCTTTATCCAACTTAACAGTCCCTGAACAAAGACTGCAAATAACGGTGCACTGGTAGAGACTGTTGTGCAGTTTGGCTTTTGGTCTCTAAAAGGATATCCTGAAGGCGAAAACTTTTAATTGATCTGAGGCTGAGAAGATATTGTTTGCGCCTACAAGTCCTTGCAAGATAAGAGAATCTGTACGCTGCCATTATTGATTGTGTATAGTGAAATTCGTTTCACATACACACACACCCCTCCACCCCCATTCTTGATCTCTTTCAAAGCCAATGAAGTCATGATGATTGTTTTCCAGCAACATTTAAGAAGCTGGTGCTTGTAAGTTGGAATTCTCTGTTGTATCATAGTAAACGTTATATCTAATTGAAGTCCAAAATTTCCAACTTTGCTCCTTTCTTTTTCAAGAAAAAGGAAATCTTTTAGACCATTTTCTGAATTCCTAGAGCTTCTGTATTCTCTGATCTCAACCCAGTTTTCAGTTCAACAATGAATTCAAGACAGAAATTAACACATGAAACTCTCAGCTAGTTGTAGAGAAATGTACATAGCTGGATTACAGTTCAAGCAAGCACTTTTATTACAAATCTAAACCTCAATCTTGTTAAAACCCAATTACAGAGCAGACCCACAAAAAGGACAGAACCTAAACTCAGGCTCCACAACCCGTTCACAGTAACGGCATCTTAAGCTCTCCAAAAGGTCTGATGTATCAGTCTTGAGAGGTGGGAGAGGAAAGGATTGAGGGAACATGAGATTACAATTGTTACAATACACAGCGGGGTCCTTCCCGGGCCATTTCCACACAGGAACAAAGAAAAGCTTGAGAACCTTGTCGTACTCCACTAGATCAGCCATGGAGCCGCAGTTAATGCACCTGCCGACACCTGATTTTAGGACCTGGCGCACCTGCTGCTCCACTCCTCCAACGAAGAAGAAGAACATATTTTTTCTCCTGTATAGCTGGTGGAACTGGATTCGGAAATTTGGGAGGATGTTGCAGGGTTTGGCAGACTTATTGAAGATCGAAGCCGAAGAGGAGGCTGTAGACGATCGGGGTTTACTGGAAGGTTCTGGACTTCCCGGGGCGGTTCTGCGACTGGGCCGTGTGTCATCGTGCCAATACACGCTGTTTGGAATTGGAAATAATGATAATCATAATAAGAATAAACTTCTTTTTCACCCTTAATTTATTTAAAATTGTATATAAATCTTATATAACTATATCAAAATATTCTGTATTTATTTAAATGTTAATAATTATTTTTTTTCTAAATTTATTTTAATGATTAGAGAATAAAATTTTAGTAAAAAAAGAATAAAAAATATTAAAGTTGGGATATTTGAAGTCAATTTTATAAAATTAGATATATCAAATTTATTTTATGTTTGATGTCATATGATACTTGATGTTGGGATAGAAAAATATTTGTCAACCTAATGCATATAAAAATAATATAATATATTTTTTTATAAATGAAGTTTATATATTTTTTTTATTTATCATAATTGATAATTTATAACTCTTAAAGGTTGTAACAGTCCGACCTCGATCCGATCGCTATCGATATTAGAAATCTGACTACTTAAAAGTGACTGAAATCCTAACAAGTTTATGTGTCATCAAGCGTCATAATTTTTCATTTTTTATTTTATTTTTTACATTATATTTCATCATCTTATCGTTCATTATGTACATTTCATTCATTCTTATACTTGCATGCATATATCATACATGTCTATTACATAAAACTTATAACATGCATATATTAACATAATTAATTAAGACATACAAAAATATATGAAAGAATATAAAATTCTTTATCACCTAATGATCATACATTTCTATACTGAATTATAAATATTTATGCTCTCTGTTAAATATTATGTTACATTACATTATTCAGGGCAGCAACAACTATACATACTTATTTGGAACTCTTCTACGAGTCATCATCTTGACTCTGTGAAAAATAGGTATAGAGAGAGGGGAAAGGGGATAAGCATAAAAAGATGTATGAGCTATTATGAAACAGTTTCGTGAGTAGACACGAAAAATCATATATAAAAATCATCATTTCATGCTAGTATAATGCATCACCGTCAAACAGTTTACATAACTTTGCAAGTAAGGTGAAACTGTCATCATAGACTTCAGTGCCCAGTTACCGAAACAACTCTTCAGAACTTCATTAACATAAACCAGGGCAGCCGAAGCATACCCTCGGGCATATGATCCGGGAAGCCATAGCATACCCTCGGACCAACATTACATTAAGTATAGCACCAAAAAGCTACTTTCGGCCATTTTGGTCTTATCTCATACTAGTGTCAAGTAGCTCTTTTCGGCCAACTTGTCACGCATACATTACATTTCATTTCCGTTAATTCATCATAATCATTTGAAGTCTATGGTTCATCCAGTATTCATCAGGTCATACATATAACATAATATATATGCAATGCAACATATTTCGTATTACTAATGCAATCAACCTAAAGTATTATGATGCATGCATATGTCATAAAACAAGTCTGCATCATACATTAAGAAATAGTTAACATCTACTCACCTAGAAAATTGCGTCTTCACAATAGTCCAATCTACTCTACGACTCGTTCCCATACTTCTCATGCATTCTTTCTTTACTTAAATGAGTTATGTCATGATATGCATATCTCGGTACCGAGCCATAACTATGTTGGTTTAGCAATATGGATGTCTCGGTTATGTCCTTCGACTACCGAGTCATCTTGTTGACCTAGTGAACTGATGTCTCAATTCATGTCATTTTCTATATCTTACTGAGTTAAGGAAATGCCTCGGTAGCATCTCTTGGCTACCATCATATTCCCTCCTTCTGAGTCATTCCGTTGACCAAGTCAAATAAATGTTTCGGTTACATCATTTGGTCATCTATATGGCTCGGCTCTAAAGCTAGTTTCACAGTGACCGGATAATCATGCCGGTGCCCGGAAACTGAATTTTGTCCAGAAGGCTAAAACCTACTTCCTAGTGTTTCCAGTCCATTAAGACTTATTTCCATGCATATTTTTACATAGAAACACCTCATTTAATATCATTAAACACTATTAGGGTCATATAGACACCTTCACCATAATTTTAACCTCATCTTTCATTATCCCCAATTCATCGACATTTCATTACTATTCATCGTCTTCTCATTTTTGTAAACATCATACCTCCACTCTTTTTTTCATCAAATCTAATATGCAATTACATTTTCACCGTCCCCTCACTTATTTACGTACATCTCGTTCCATTTAAATATCATCAAATATGCATTAATTCATTTTCATACATAATCGGTTTCAAAATCCTAAACTTCGTTTTCATCAACTTCTTCCTCAATCCTTCATGTATGTCATATTTTTCACCTATTGATCCTTAAACAAGTTAAAATGAAGCTAACTAACTTGTTTTAAAGAAGATTGATGAAGGAGAACTCGATTTCTTCAAGTTTTCTCCAGCCAGTGTTCTTGCTTCACTCCAGTTAACTTTGACTTACTTTTTCCTTTGTCTTTCTTAATGAGTTTTATTATTTTTCTCTTCCTTTTTCTTCTTTGATTTGAGCTTTGGTGCTTTGGGAAGTACTTTGGGCAATGTGGGTATAAACAAGGAGGAGAAAAGGTTTACATAAGCCTTCTTCCGCCATGGCCTTCTCTAATTTAAAGGAAGATAGCTAAGGACACTAAAACTATGGTTTGGTTCCCGGTCTACGTGTTGTGTCATCTTACCATTTTATCCTCCCTCTTTCATTTTATCACCATTTTGTCATTTCTATCATTTTTATCATCTTTTTATATTTTCATTTACTTTTTAAATTATTATTATATTTCTTTGATATATTTAACTTTATTATTTTTTCAGTCCAATTTTCAAATATTATGATAATATTTCGCCTCATAAATTTGAATTTCGATAATAAAAAATTTTTGGGTGTTACGAAGGTAAGATGAGATGATGATAATATTTTCTCTTTTAGTAAAAGATCTTGAGTTCGAGCTCTAAGTACGGAGACTTTACTCTTTTAGTGGATTTATACGGCACGAATCCGAATTAACATTGTATGATTTATATAAAAAAAATTGATAGTTTATATATTTTTCACATTTATCACATTTTATATAAAATTTTACATATATATTTAAACTTAATTTATCTCGGATGTCATATTAATTATTTAGGCTCGAGTCATTTTTTTTTTCTGGAGTATATGATAGATAAAGGAAAAGTCATAAAGAAAAAAAACCAAGCCAAGACGATAAGTTTATTACATGATAGAGACAACGTAACATAGCAACATCGTAAAGATCATCTTCTTATTCTCAGGCAAACACAAACACTGTTCTAGAGACCATGCTCGAAAGCGCAGTACTCTACGCCTACACATGAGCTTAACAATGTTTGCTACAGAAGCAGCGACGCCGAGCGCCATGGCAGTCTCCTCCGCTGAAGCCTTCCGTTTTGCAAACAGAAGCACAGTTAGTATCACTAAAGCATAGTCCCTTGAACTTGTGGCTCTTAGATTCACATTTTCTTCCCTCCGCCACCATCGGCACCATCTCTGGACAACCCATCATCATCATCTCAACATCACATTATATTAAAACAAATCAAAGCAAGCAAATGGTGGGAAAGCTTACCAGTGGCCACAAGCAGGAGGAGGAGGAGGAAGAGAGCCGAGCAAAGACGCTTCATATTGAGAGAGAGAGAGAGGAATGGGACATGCATATCCATGTAAGGTCCCATATATAAGCATCATTAAGAAAGAAGAAATAATTAAATCACCATGTGTTAAATATAGGTAATGAATTAAAATGAGGAGATTTCTTTTTGTTTTTATCTTTTTCGGATTCTCTTTTTGAAAAATTTTTAACCTTTGCTGTACTTTTGACGTTATTCATTGCTTTTCTGATGCGCTTTTAATCTCTTTCTGTGATTTCTGACAAGCACTATAATGTCCATTATTAGCTATGGTTTCATTGCTTTATTCAGGTGGACCACCCCTCATGGCTGTCCACCAATTCTGGCTGTCCATTGCCTCTTCTCAGTGGCAGACCATTAATAATGTATGTTTGTTTGTATGTCGCTATTTTTTTCACCTACCTCTTTTATTTTTATTTATTGTCAAAATTTTAAAAATAATTTTATTATTATTATTATTATTAATTAAAAACTTATTTATTCATGCAAATAGTCGTTCAAAGACATAGTCTCATGATAAATGCATTTAATTAAATTGAAAAAGTTTCTTTTACCCTTTTAAAAAATTATTTATTCATGCAAATAGTCTTTGCTGATGATAAATGCTAAGTGATATAAGATGCAAAATATTCAATTATCTTAATAATTTGAGAATGAAAAAGAGTAGTACAAGAAAAACAATGATATTTGTCATCCAATTTACATATAAAGGAAAATAAAACTCTAGCTGACTTAGTGAATGTTTTGAACTATGCCTCTTATAAATTTGGAAGGATCTCTCTATATGTAATTATAATTGGAGATATTTTTAATTGCATGCAATCCAATTGTCTGGCTTAATAAAGTAGTTTCTTAAGATATAGAACATCACACTAAGTCATCATGTATTTATATGATATAGCATTTGAAAGCTAAATAAAGTAAGTATATATTTTTCTTTCTTTACACTTTTATTTGTGCTTACTCTAACTTTATATTTAGATGTTCTCGTTAAGCATATGAGTAATCTTTATCAGCGGTCACTTAATTTTATAGGGCTTTTCGTTGAGGTCACTAAATTTTAAAATGTTTCACAAAAGTCACTTATCTTTGCTTTTATTTTCTAAATGGTTATTATCGTCAAAGATTCTTCCATTTTCTTGCATATATAGCTGTTTTAGATGGATTAAAATTAAAAAAAAAAAAAAAAAAAACTATTGTACATGTCATATTCTTTACTACTCCAACGGCAAACAGACTCCTCGTAGTGGCTCCCCATCACACCATGAAGCTTCCATTGTCGCCTCCTCAAATCTAGCCACCGTCCTTGTCTTTTGGCTCATCTCTCAACTCACAGCTTTTCCTCTATTAGAAAATACCCATTACTTAGAACAGAGATTACCTTTAGCTTTTCTCTAATCCATTCACAGAAGTTGAAAAGCACATCTTTTTCTTTCTCTTTTCAAGAATACAATAGAAATTGAGCATGAAATGTGAAAGCTTTGTTTAATGGGTATGAACAAAGTTTTCTTCTTTTATTTATTCTCTGTAATCCCACTGAAAGCTTCCATTGGAAGAACTGCATCTTCCTAGCTCTCACTGTTGCAGTTACTACCTATTTAATCGTTTTCTTCTCTTTTTGTTCTTGACAGACAGAGATACCAAACTTAGAGAGGGTGTGTGTGTGTGTATTTGTCTCTCTCTTGCCTTCAAAAATACACAATGGCCACATTCACCAGCGTTCTTCTTCTTATCTCCCTCCTTCTCAGCATTACTGCCACCACCACCTCATCCTAACTCCACCGCTATCTCCTTCACAAACCCTTTTTGCCTCTTACTTCCATCGGTCCTCCAATCCAACATCCTCCTCTTTCTCCCCAAGCTATTCTGCCTCACCCAACCTAAGTATCCTTTCTCCGCCACTCCCAACATCCCACAAAAAGTAGATTACTCATCTGATATCCTCTACTTCGCCATTCATGGACCAACCTCAAAGTTTGTGTCTCTAGTAAATTTGGGATAATAGGTAATTATTTGGTGTTAATTTTTAACTGAAAATTTGTGGGTTTTTACGATTGACAGGACTAAAAAAATTGTGGATCCTTGAGATTTAAGAAAAAAAAAACTTTGGTTGGTTATGTAATGGTTGATCTGGATAGTGGCCAGATTTGAGGAGATGGTGGAGTTGAGAGGGACGACAGATGGAAGCTTCAATTGTGTGATGGGGAGTCATTGCAAGGAGTCTGTTTGCTGTTGGAGTGATGAAGAAGATGACATGTATAATAATTTTTTTTTTTTTTAAATTTTTAGTCCACTTAAGACAGTCACGTATGTAAAAAAATAGATGATTGAATAGTCTCTGACGGCAATTACCATTTAGAAAATAAAAATAAAGATAAATGACTTCTTTAATACTTTTTAAAATTTAGTAACCGTAATAAAGGATCCCCAAATTTCATTGACAGCTAATAAAAATTACCCTTAAGCATATCTAGGTCTTTCCAAACGAAACTAGATTGATTATGAGACCTCTTACCACGTAAGGTTGGAATAAGAAGCTTCATTTTATAATGGGTGAAATCTATTGTTTTGTCCTCTTACCATATAAGGTTGGAAGAAGCTTTGGGTGAAACACTACTACTCACTCAACCATATTTTAGAATCACTTCATTAAGATATATATATATATATATATTATTTGAGTTATTTTCCAATGAGGCATAATTGAATTATATTCTGTTTTTAACTCACGAGAGATACAATTATTTGTAAATTAAGCAACAAATAGTTATAAGTTTGAATCTCGTGGATTGAGACAGTAGAGAAAAAGAAAACAGAATCACAATCTTATTAACGAAACAGAAGCATTAAAACCAAACCAAGGTTAACACGTAATTAATCATCACATAACACAAACGATATGCAGCTGCAACCATAATCTATATTGTGACTCCCACAAAAACCTCAGTGATGAATAGGACAACCTATGATTCAGTTGTCCTCTCGCTGTGATAAAACATATAGACTATCTAACAATGCTTGTTGCAGATGCAGCGACGGCGTAGCCCTCGGCAGTGTCCTCCATGGAACCCTTCAGTTTGGCAAATAGTAGCACAGTTGCTGTGCTTCATGCACATACCCTTAAATCGATGGCTCTGAGACTCGCATTTCCTGGCCTCAGCCACCAATGCTGGCCCCATTTCTGCTCAACCACCATATAATCAACATTAGTAAAATTATCCTGCATGCATGTAGTTATTTCTAAGAGAATTACCAGTTCATATTTAGGATCTGGGTACTAAGGACTTTTGTCAGATAAAAAATATTACCCTATTGGTTAATTCATGTGAATATGGATTGATGGTCATGGATATCAAAAGCTGCAATGATTCAGGAGTATAGGTTAGAGAGATTACCAGTGGCCACAAGCAGAAAGAGGAGGAGGAAAACAGAAGAGAATAGACGCATTGGAGTCTTCATCATCCCACAAACTGAGAGTGCACTGAGTGCATCCATGCATGTCAGCCTTTATATAAATTTTTCAATGTATCAAGTGATGAATCACCAGGATTTTCTTTACGTAAAAGATAACAGGTGTATCACATGACAGATCACCATGTTTTCCTTCAAATGATCACAATGAAACGAAAAGATTAATGTACATGTATAGAAAAGGGAAAAGCTTGCAATATTTCTCTTTTTTTTTTTTTTTTTTTTTTTGATAGAGAACATGGAGGGAAGATTCATGCCTGTATTATGGCTTCAACTATAAAAAATCAGGTCTAGCTGCTTTTTTTTACTCTACGTGCAGGAAGCTCATTTTTAATGAATTCTTTAAAGCTGTAAAGCATCGAATACAAAAAATAAAATGAACTCTTCGTGGTTATGAAATTTTGAATTCGAATGTAAAGAAGATTGATTATATTTTTAAAAAAAAATCTGCATATTTAAAGGGTTTTCCACATGGGCAACTTTTCTTTCTTTCGAAAAAAAAGAAGAATTTATATGGATTTGATTTGATCTGTGAATCTGCTTTTGCGCACACCTCTTCTGACAATTCATTCTCAAGCTGTCTTAATCTCGTGCTTTTCTTTTCTTTTATTTTCTTGTTCTCATCATAATATTCCTTCCTCCCTGAAAAAACCAAAACGTGTACTATATAATCTAATATTATTAAAGTAGAACTTTTACTATTTATATCTTGTAATCTTTTCTTATATGATATGTGTGGGTAAGGAATGGAATTGTTCTGAGGGTAAATGCATGTGAAGATGATGGAAGTGGACATGGATGTGAAGTATGAGATATTGCTGTCGATAGTGGTAGGATCCTCTGGCAAGAAATGGTGGGTTCTGGTTTGCAGGATTCCTGCCACTTGCTTGTGCCGCTTTCTTGATTGATTCCACTGTGCTGTAGAATTTTCAAGATTAAAAGTAAATTTGTTTTTTAAAGTTGGAAATCTCATATTACATTGTTTCATACGTTTAATTTCTCATTTTTCTTAAGAAAAAAAAATACAACTATGTGATATCTTCATTCTCTAAATTTCAAACTACTTATTTTTAATATGTTCACTAATAAAAACTTTGGTTTATACTGATGAAGGAAGAAAATATTAAATAAGATAAAAATATATGAATTAAGTAATCTATATTTTAAAATAAATTAATTAATTTATTAATATAAATATAATTTTAATCTAAGTTATTGCTTGTATAAAATATGCTGACTCAATTAATTTATAAAAATATATCTATATATTAAAAAAGATAAATCACTTTCTTTTAAATTTTAAAAGTAATTTATATTTAAAGATCGAAATAAGAAAAAAAAATTTCTGCCTCTCATTTCATTTCTTGAGGTTATAATATGAAAGTAATTATTGTCTTTCCACCTTAAAAAATCAGATATTTATATTCGTTCCTTGGATCTAGATCACTCAAGATACCCAGAATCAGAATACACAAAAAGCATCCTCTATGGGAACTACCATCATGGTACATGTTAATGATTATCTTCAGCTCCAAACAAATTTGTATCAACGAGAGCCGTCAAGGAGCAATTATAGAATAAAAATATTCTAGTTATCTAATATGATTATAAATTATAGCCTAAATTAATGTAATTTGTTTTCTTTCTTTCTATATTAGCTTCGCTATATATATAGCTTTCTACTAATGTTTATATATATCAAATAGTGAATATAAATTCTCAAACTCTTCTCTTTATTTCACATGGTATAAGAGCCAATAGCCCTTGTTTCGATATCATCCTCCTCCATGCCTTCTATCACCTCTTCTTCTTCTTTTTCCATTAAGCTTACTCAAAAGAATTACCTCTCATGGAAAACACAGTTTACACCCATTCTTAATTTTCAAAAGCTTAATGGTTTCATTGATGGATCTATTCCACCTCCTTTTCAAACTATACCTACTTCTTCTACAGATGTCACTCCTATACTCAATCCTGCATATGAAAAATGGTTTGACAAAGATCAACTTCTTCTCTCATGGCTTCTTGTCTCTCTTTCCGAAGAAGTTTATCCATTAGTTATTGGACTTAAATCTTCTTATGCTGTATGGCAGGCCCTAGCTAATGCCTTTGGATCGATTTCGCAAAATCGTCAACTTCAGCTCCATATTTCTCTTCAAGAGCTTAAAAAAGTTGATCTTTCTGTCTCTGCTTATCTTCAAAAAGTGAAGTCCCTTGCTGATGAACTTCAGGCAGCAGGATGTCCAATATCCACTGTTGAATTTAATGTCATAATATATAGAAATATTGGGTATGAATATCACTCTATAATTACTTCTCTTAATTTGAGACCTGAACCTGTGTCATTCTATGAACTTCATGGTCACCTTGTTGCCCATGAACTTCTTTTAAATAATTCCCATGAGCCTATTGCCAATCTTACTCTCAGAACCCAAACACCTCTTCTCCCAACTCCTCATTCTCAACATCAATTGCGTCCAGCTTATCGAGCTAATTATAATCAAGGCAATAACAGAAATCGAAATCAGCAAAATACTTTTACTTGTCAAATTTGTGGTTATCGTAATCACACAACTCTTACTTGTCGTTGCCGATATCAGCGAAACCAAAGTATTAGAAATTATAATTCTGGAAATGTTAATGCCAGCAATACCACTCCAACAGCTAATGTTGCAGCTGTTCAATCTTCTGCATCTCC